>DVZL01006742.1:0-11159 GCA_018236625.1 Lasaia peninsularis | reverse complement strand
CTAAAAATTTTCTCAATAGTTCCGTAAATATTAATGTAACACGACCAATTCATCATAGTCGGTTATAACGTTACACTGTCGAGGGTGGAACACCAAAATGCGAGGTATTACATGATTATAAATATAACCAAGTTTGCCCTAGCCGCGATAACGACCTGAAATTCGGTTCGTGCGTTATATCCAACAACTTTGTGACTGTTTTATATACTTTTGTACCAAAAAATGGTACGGATTTTTAAATAATATATTTTTGTACCATTACGAGGGTTGTGTTGAAATTTTAATTGATTAGCTTTAGGCGGGAAGGAGAGAAATAAATTAAAAGTGAAAAACTTTTGAAAAATAAGCATTTATTTCAAGGAGCTAAAAAACTTTTTGTAAATATTTTACCTTATAGCAATACAATATACTCAAGAACGCCTGAACCCATTTAGAAACCGACATAGGATGTTTTTATCGTTTCGTTCTTAATAAATTTTATGTGAATATCGGATAGGTCTGAGAATCGATCAACAATTATTTTTCATAGCCCTAAGTGCGGACGTTATGAAGTTTGCCGGGACAGTTAGTATATTATAAAAGCTATTATTTTAAAACACCCCTGTGTCATTAAGGCCTTATAAGGCAATATGAGTTATTACCTTTAAGAATACCTTTTAAGTTCCTAATACAACATAAACAATATTTCACAGTGATTCCAATAAGTCTCAACTGAATGTAGATTATTGCTGTCCCTACAATCTTCTAATAATGATGATGAGATTGGAAACTTTACCCAATTAATCTCACATCTGTAATGTATAAAATATCTTGTCTATTATATTTTAGTGTTCTGCACGAAATAAAATAAAATAAATTTACTGGTGGTAGAGTTCTGTGTGTGTGAGTAAGTAACTCGCCCGGATTCAACCGCCTTACCTAATCCTGCCGCTATAATGACATTGTCGTGTTCCGATCCGGAGGTTATGGTAGCCGGCAGACTTGCTTATCAGGCATAATAAACCAACTATGGTGTGTATGCCACGGTTGTCTCTTACCATCACGAGAACCGTGTGCTTCGCTGTCTTATCGCATAAAAAAATTCTAAGCCTCCACTGTCTGTGTATAACGCTTAGCGCGAGCCCGACTTGCACTTGACCAGTCTTTTTAATAAAGTTATCGAATTCAAATTTAATTTCGAATGTATCGTGCTGCACGCGACTTTGACATCACGACAGTGACAGGTTTCGTTTAAAACATTCAATTCTCTGATAAAAAAAACGGTACCAAATAATATAGAATGGTACTATAATAACAAAATGTATATTTTGTTTTAAATTAAGCAATTAATCTAATAAAGAAACTCCCACTAAGTCTAAATTACGAAAGCTAAATCATAGCTTTCATTAATGTTAATAGGATTTAGAACTTTTATCCAATTACTTTCTTTGACATATTTTGTAACGTTATAAAAATGATCCGACTTTATCTTCTGTCACTGCTGATTTTGAGGTTTCCGTACCCAAAGAGTGAAAACGTACCTCTATCACTGTGTTCGTCCGTCTGTCACTAAGCTTTACTTCTAGAACCGTGATAGTTAGATTGTTGAAAATTTCATAATTTCAACAATCTAACTATCACTATTTATTTCTGTTATATACTATGTATATCTATATTTATTTCTGTTGCCGCTATGATAAAAAATACCAATAAAAATATTGAAAGGAGGCTCCCATACAACAAACGTAGTTTTTTAACGTTTTTATCTGATAATGATACGAAATCCTTCGTTCGCGAGTCCGATTCGCTCGTGATGGTTCTTTTAAAATATAATTTTCTTATAAATACTTCCCTTTAAAACTATTGCTACTACTGACTGGCTACTGCTAAGAGCAGTAGTAGTAGTAGTACTGTCATACACGCAAGATTTATTTTGTAGTCGTATTTTGTGTTTTACCTAAAATGGTACCAAATAATGCCGAATGCTATCAACATTATATTCAACATCTTAAATGTTACTCAAATTAAGAAACATAAAATTAGTTACGAATGTGTCGTGCTGCACGCGATTGCAGCGCCATTCACGCAAGCAAAATATTACTTCCGAATATTGATTGCTGTCAGCCTAAAAAATGGCGCCAAAAATTGACAGTAGCGGCTGTAATTATATTTTTTTTTCTAAAGAAATAAAACCAAGACAAATTCTCACGTAGCGTAATTTGGGAAAGATAAAAGTGATTTCCTGAAGTCTTCTAATAATATTGATAGGATTGAGGACTTTAATCCAATCAGTTTGATTAACGTCCATGATGTAATAAAAATTTATTAGGTTTCTGTACTGTGTTATTGCTTTTTCTTAACGTGTATTTGGATTAAGTTAATCTTGTTGATGTTGAAACTCTTGCCATGGCTCAGAATAAAATAATTTCCTATCTTTCTTCACTCAGTTTCAACTCATAAAAAAAGTTTGTTGGTTTTTTGCTATGAAAAACCGTAGGAGGTTCTCAATTCAAATGTATATTTTTAATATTAGACCAGATATAACTTACATATACATTTTTATAAAAGACTAACTTCCCGCCCGCGGCTTTGACTGCGTTAATTATCAAAGCGTAATTTTTTGCCGACTTACTATATTTATTGCATAAAATCATGCCCTCTTTTTGATGTAGTCGATTAAAAAGTAGCCTATATGTTATTCTAATGTATGAGCTATATTATTGTTAAGTTTCATCCAAATCCGTCTAATAGTTTTTTCGTGAGAATAACAAACATCCATACATACTCACAAACTTTCACATTTATAATATTAGCAGGACTAAGTATAACTTTTAAACACATTTTCCGACTTATAATATTTATTCCGTAAAACATACCTTCTTTTAAATATAGTCGGTTAAAAAGTAGCCTATGTCCTTCCTCAAGATTAACTATATCTCTGTGCTAAATTTCATCAAAATCGGTTTAGTGGTTTAGGCGTGAAAACGTAAAAGACAGCCAGACAGAGAGAAGTACTTTCGCATTTATAATATTAGTAGGGTTTTTTTAACTAAAATTAATTTTCACATATATTTGTTCCAGGTAAATTTAACTTCGCTGTTTCTTCAACCATAAGTAAGTCACGGAAGAAAATCGTCGCCGATAAATATTGTTGGGTAATTGCACTCATTTACCCAACAATATTTATCGGCGACAATAGTTTTTAAGGTTACGTACCCAAATGGAGAAATACATAAACTGTTGAAATTTCAACTGTCTATCTATCACGGCTCTTGAGATACAGCCTGGTGACAGACAGACGGACAGCAGTCTTAGTAATAACATTCCGTTTTTACCCTTTGCGTACGGAACCCCAAAAAGGTGTTAGTAAATACGGACCATATCTATAACTGCCCCTAAAATGATACTGAATCTCATAACCAAGCTTAAACTTGATATTTTACGATTCAGAAGCTCGTCATATATCGAAGAACCGCACATCGTCGCTGTCGTCGCTGAACCTTTACGATGTTGACAATGAACCTTTGATGGCCTTACTTGAATACACATTTGCTTTTATAGTGAATAAAGGCAAGTGCCCGCGACTTCGTCCGCGTTTTTATTTCACTATTTTATTCATACATTAATAAAATAAAATTCTAAAAAAGCAGCCTAAGCTACTCTTTATTATATCAGCTGACTGCCAATGAAAGTCCCGTTAAAATCGGTCCAGCCGTTTCAGAGATTAGCGGGTACAAACAGAAAGACTGAAAAAAATTATAAAATAAATTCTGTGCCCGCGACTTCGTCCACGTTTTTATTTAATTGATTTATTTTATACATTACTAAAATAAAAGTAGCCTAAGTCGTTTCTTGTTACGTTACCTGTCTGCCAGTGGAAGTCCAAACAAAATCGGTTCAGTTTTTTTAGAGATTAGCAGGTACAAACAGACAAACATACAGATAGACAAACATTCTAAAAAATGTTGTTTTGGTATAATATGTACATTTTTAATATACATATAGTAAAAAGCGGTAATGTTAATATTACATACAGACACTCCAATTTTGCTTATTTGTATAGATAAACGCAAAATATCTTCGTATTGCAAAACCATAGAGTTACATTTGTGTTCGGTAAAAACTTTTACGAATTTATGGTATCTGCGAAAGTTTATCAAAGCCCATAAACGAAAATAGATGATAAACTTTGCAACTTTTTATATTTTTCAAAAAGTAATCACAATCTGAATGTGAAAAGTTAGACACGCGATTGTCAAATGTATATTTGGAGATAGGTCGATTTGCGTGAGGCTCAAGATGCAAAGAAATATCTTAGTCTTTACCACAGTTATTAACGATAACCAAAAGCAACGAACAAGTACGAGTTTGACTGGTGCACGAAAGGTTCTGTAGTTACCACTATTTATGAAGTTGGAAAAAAATCACGTTTTCTGTACCGGACTGTAATTCTGAAATACATAATCTGTGAAAATGTCAACTTTCCAGCTATCACTGTTCATGAGATACAGACTGGTGACGGATAGACAGAGAGATAGTGGCATCTTCGTACTAGGGTTCCATTCTTATCTTTTTGGTGCGGAACCCCTAAAAACTTTAATAAAACTAAGCATTTCACTTGTTTCAATATGTACGCCTTTATTGACTTTTTCATTTTTAAACGTTGGATACCAAGGTAGAGAAATGATTCGGGCTAGAACCAACTTGCAACAAACTAATTTTTATTTAAAAGTAGCTGTATCCGCGACTTTATTTTATACATTTCTAAAATTAAAGTATTCCTCATAACGTCAGCTGTCTACCAGTGAAAGTTCCGTCAAAATCGGTCCAGAGATTAGCGGGTACAAACAGACAGATAAAAATGATTAAAAATATTATTTTGGTGCATTTAGGTACTCTTGTAAACATAGAACACATTATGCATTTAGTAAAAACCGGTTATTGTCTGTATTGATTTGTTTAGATAATTAATGAAAAAAATATTCAAAATCTTAATTTAATGGGATTGGAAGAAATATTGTAAAAATATTTATGTAAGGTTCGATTAAATGTTTATAATAACAGCATGTAAACTGTTCCCTGATTTCTGGGTCAAATACTTGCATACATATGCATGCCCTCGTTACCGCAACAAGCATATTTGCATTTTGTAAAAAAGTGATAAAATAGCTGACAGTTTTTAAAAATGGCCGCCGGTAATTTAGAAAGTATGTCAAGCTAATTTGACATCTTTCCGCACTCACCGGAAGATTATTACTATTTTTTTATTACTAGCTGACCCGACGAACTTTAAACCGCCTGACATTGATAGCTAATAAGTTAGAATAGGAAAAATTAAAGTTTTTTTCCCTGTATTCCTTTACAATATTTCCAATATATTTTTTTCGGATCTTCCTCAGTCTTCATCGAATTTTTTTGCTGCAAAAAAAGAAATCATCCAATTCGGTTCAGCCATTTTCATTTGCGTTTAGCAACACATTTAGCCATTCATTTTTATGCCGTTATTACCATTTTAAATCATATTTTAACTAATTCATATAAATTCAAAACTGTGCCCGTGACTTCGTCCTTGTTTTTATTTAATTATTTTGTTTAATAAATTTCTAAAATAAAATCCTTAATTTATTACATCAGCTGTCTGCCAGAAAAGTCCCGTCAAAATCGGTCCAGCCGTTTTAGAGATTAGCGGGTACAAACAGACAGACAAAAATTCTTAAAAATATGTATTATTCTAGTACATGTACTTTGTAAACTTAGATATGCATTTAGTAAAAAGCGGTTATTTTAATATTACTTACAGAGACCCCAATTTATTTATTTGTTAAATTACTGACTATTTATTTTTATAATTCAAAAAAAGTTTAACTCTATTGACCGTAACACTGTCTCCAAACGTAGCCAGTTAAGGGAAGAACTTCCGGACAACCAGGATTATACACTAACTTTTTTGCCAGCAAATAAACCTGAATGCAATGTGTTATTATATATTCTATTTTAAGCTCAATTCCGTCTCAATACCAAATTTTACTTAAATCAATTTAGTGGCTTAAACATATAATCACGTTATTGAGTACAGTATATTTGGGCACTTTAGAAAAGCCGACGAAAAATATGGCGCTTTTAAAAATGTTATCTAGCGGTGCCTTGTGTCTTATGCTTCCATGTTTGTACTAACAAAGCGGCCCAATATATCAAGTTGTCTTTGCCCGGGGTAAGATGACGGAATAAAACATTACGTCATGTGTTGTTATTGTTGTGTTGCTTACTTGCAAAATTGTGCCCCGAATATATATCGGATGAGAATGAGATTTCATTTTATTTTTCGTCTCAGTAGTCAATAAACTAGAGCCTCGTTGGCCTAGCGGTAATCGCTTCGGACTTTCTTTAGGGTAGTCCAAGTTCGAACCCTGCCATGTAGCAATGAGTTTTTCTAACTTGAGTACATTTTCTGAGTGCTCTTAGGGTGAAGGAAAACATTGTGAGGGAACCAGGTTTCATTGAATTCGGCCTAATCTAGGTTTGGGTCTAGTTTCCCTTTTGGGGGATGCAGAGGTCAGATGACAGTCGCTTTCCGTAAAAACTGGTGTCCTAGTCAAATCTCCTAAGTTAGGTAGCCCACCCCGATATCATATTATATATATCATCTACTGAACCGATCGTAACGAAATCTGGCTAATGGGTAGCCTATGTTCCGTGATAGATTATAGGCTACTTTTTATCCTGTTTACTTCATGGGTTTCCGTGAGGAAGGAGATGAAGCCTGAATCTAAACATAGCTGTAGTTCATCAACGTGCAGTCTGACTTCATTTATTTATAATTTTTGTTTTTATTAGGGAAGCTCTGTAAATATAAGAAGAACCGTCATAATAGCATAGTCAAGTTCAAATGACCATTAAAGCCATTCTTTCAAACGAAACGTTTATGCCTGGAACTTTTGTCTATACATATATACACCGTTACTAAGGCTACTTGCCTTTTACCTTTAAATCTTTTGGAGCAACTTCTGAAATAGGAATTTGAAAAATTCCTTGAATAACTATTAAAATTTCGGTTAAACATTTTCAAAATCTTTATTGTTTTTCTTGAAGAGAAAAATGAATTCATGAAAAAAACGAAGATTTTGCAATTTAAAAAAAAATTTGGAATGACCCTTCAAAATTGTTTTTTGAGCTGCCTTTTGAAGAATGCTCTTAAAACATTGAAATCTTGCATATTTTGGTACAAGCCTCGAAAACAATATTTTTTTTGGGCCACCCTATTGACCTTTCTTTTATTCGGAATACATGAGTAGTGGCTCTCGTAAAAATACTGTTACCTTGATAATACATAATTGTTATGGAGAAAGTAGTGTAGATTAAAATATAGTTTATGTAAAACAGAGCCGTATATCCTGAAGCGATCAGTTCCCCGACAGGATGCCTGTCCGAAGTGGAAATGAAATAAAAGAATATAAATCACCCGTGAAATTGAGACCCGCTACCGAAGTCGATCCTCGGGGAGTGCGCGTCACTCTGACCTACAAAGCTTGTTCCATCCATGTAAAAGCACTTAAACTTTTCTAGGTCTTCACAAACTTATATAGACCATTTATTTTACTTAGATTTAAAACTGCTAATGGTTTCAGTTTTACTAACTGTGACCAGTTTTCTGTGTGTTTTTTATTGTAACTAGTATTTTTGTCATAAACAAAGTCGAATTAACAATTACCGGCGAACTTCGTCCTGCGCGCACTTAAAAGTACGAAATACCTATATGTTGACCGTTTCTCAGACCTACCCGATATGAATATCATATAATGTCCTACAAAAACCATTTCAAATGACCGATGCCTGTTGCGTGAGAAAGTTTACCGGCTATCCTACCCTCCAAACTAGAACACGACAATGGCGGGCACTGACGCTATTGTGGCAGGAATAGGTAAGGCGGTGGTACCAATCCGGGCAAGTCGTTGCAATACTCTACCACCTAGTCAATGTCACGGTGTTGTTGACAATAGAACCAGTGCTCGCCTTTTACGAGCTGCCTGGGTGGAAGACAGTCGGCCTATTCTACAACAGAAACCGGGCCAATACCGGGGGAAAAGTTCTTTCTTTCAAACATATATATGAGACTTAACAGTTGAAACACTTATGTATGATGGTATCACTGAGTTGGTCTGGAATGTGTTGAATGGAGCTCGAAGTTAAGAGACGTAGTGAACCCATATGAACGCCAACCAAGAATCAAAGGTTTCTAATTTTTTTTTATATTATAATAGTAGTATAGGTTTTATTTATTGACGGTACTTTAACATTGAAATTGCTATTATAATATATCTGATAATTAATTAAAGTATTTTTAATTAGAATAATTGAATTTTGTGTGTGATATGTTATGGTATAGACTTTGTTCCCGCCCGTGGTTACTCCCGCGGTTTTTTCGACTAACAACGCTTATAAAATAAAATATATTTATTTTTAGTCGACTAAAAAGTAATTTGCATTTATAATATTACTAGCTGCTCGACCCGGCTTCGCACGGTTAGTTCGTTGTTGACATAACGTTTGCAGCACCACCTACCGGGTCCAATTGTATTTTTAAATCATCCAGGAAACCATCGAAATATCCGTATTGCATTCCAATCAATTAAGAATTTTTCAAATCGGTTCAGTAGTTTCGGAGACTATTCAATACAAACAAAGAAACAGTCAAATCTTTCCTCTTTACAATATTAGTATAGATATAGTAGGATTTTATGAAACAATTTTTTACAACTTCAGAAATTATACCTACGCGTCCGCGTCGCAAGTACCACTTCTATGGTCAATATGAAATAAATTCATTGATCAACCATGTAATGCAAGTATACGAAAATTTCCTATTTATTGCCTATAAATAACCGTAATGTTATCACCAATTTACGTCAGAGGGATTAGCAATAGTCGCGATCGTTTATCGACAATTATCGTCAATATGACAGGTACGGTCGTCGGATTACACCGAGCGAACGATACGGGTATTAAAATCACTCCAAATATATCTTATCTGAGTACATTTGAAAGGGTTTGTGTTTTTACAAAGTCGTAAATTAATATTTGAATGTCTAAAACGATCTCATTTTCGACGCAATGAGATAAATATTAAAATAAATGTTGATAGGGTTCTAATTTTAAATGATGTAACGGACGCCATTTTGAATCAATAAGTCATTTTTGATTATAACTCGTTGGTCATAAAATTATTATAAAACATTAACTATTCCAGCAATTCCCTCAAGCAAACTATATCACAAGTACCTGGATTATTGCGCATCTACAAAATTTACCTGATTTCAGTCTATTGAATAATGGCTGTACCAAGTATTGTCGATGAATTACTCGAAAACAAATTAGAAGACTCTAATAATGTCGATAACACTAACGATGACTTGAATATTGATATCCAGTATTGGTTACAAGATAAAATTAAAACCTCATATGAAAATAACGCTGACGCTGATTAGGACATAATTAATGACTATTTAATAAAGATTTTTATTAAGTTCTAAAATTTGAAATAGATTATATCGCCTCTTTAGTCGAGCACAGTCATTGTCAGACTGGCGAACGAGGTTCTGGATTCCCTTCCCGGAAAGTGAACTTGTTCTATGAGTTTTTTCAGTTCATTTTAAAAATATAACTTCGCCGAGATTGGAGCTCGATATGGCGATGGGCTTGCCACCTGTCACACAATAGACCAAATATCGTCGTCTAATCGTGGGTGCATAAGTATATGCCTCTACCTACCACTGGTGTTTTTTTTATTAATTATCTACTTAAATGTCTAAGTCTTAAAACTCAATATCCCAAAAGTAATAACATTTTGTAAATTGGCATCGTTGGAGAGAAAAAAACATACACTCAACCATTGAAAACTATTTCCACCTTTGTTGTCTATAGGCGACGTGTATTTCTTACCATCAGGAAATCCGTCTGCTTATTTGCCTTCCAGTATTATAAAAAATATCAATCCATACATCCAAGCTTTCTCATTTATAATATTAGTATAGATAACTTTATATGTATCCGAGATATTGATATGAATGTTACTAAAATACGACAATTCGTCAGGAGTGGATGTCACAGGCGTGTCGAGATTTGGGGGGCCTCGACCGATAGCTGGTCCACGTTGTAAATCTTCTGATTATCCGCCCGAACATCGCAAATATTGAATAATACAGATAGCATCGCGACCACGTCACTTAGTTCAGATAGATGTGTGATTTCGGTTTTGTGTTTGAAACCGAGTTAAAAATATTCGCTGAAAAACTTTGATGGTATTTGAATAATCAAATTTTTATTGCAGATTAAAAATGAATAATGAATTATACAATTTCTAATAGAATATTAGTTCGTCAATTTTAATATATACATAAATATTATTTATTATAATAGCTACCTGGGTGACCGAACTTTGTCGGTAGTTATTTTTGACCAAAATTGAAGGTAAATCTACGAAATACGAGTTGTATAGATGCCGTGATTCGCAATTTCATAAGACATAGACCTATCTTGATCATTTTTTTAACTGCCCCTCCAAGGTTAGCTTTAATCTCTTGTTAGAGATAAGCTCGCCTTTAAACTGTTTTGTTGTTAGTGTTTACCTCTTCAATTTTACCTGTATGCAATACAATAAATAAATAACTAGTTATTGTTACCATAAGTTATAAACATGAATCTGGAGATTACACCCTGGGCAAAGATCTCGTATCGCAAACAAATCTTTAAACTGGCCATCATTATTGCTGCCAGTTTTGTGGAGTTGATAAAGTCAAAATAAACCAGCCTTGTAAGAGTGAGATAGTCGGACCTATGAGAAAGAGATAAAATATTGTGGACCGTTTAAAAAAACTATTATTCAAACATACATTTAAAGGATCTTCTGTCTTAAGTTATTACTTATTGCGTGTTATTTTCATAACAATATTAAAAATCTTTTACATTTTAAACAAATAGATTGACTTGGCCATCCACATGATAAGATTGTTTGGTATGTATCACTCTCCAAAGTCCTTGCGAATGAATGTGGGATGATCTTTAAGAAGTTATTGGTCCTGAAAGAGCAATGGCAGCTCTCCATACATCATTTTAGTTACATCCAACATTAGCGTCTATGAATGATATATATCTAGTTTAATAGAATGTCTTTCACAGATTCTGAT
>DVZL01006741.1:0-11159 GCA_018236625.1 Lasaia peninsularis | reverse complement strand
TTGAACCCGGGACCCCACGTGGCTAACGGTCTTAACAGGCGACACCTGTACCGTTACACCACAGAGGCGATATTGATGACATTATTATTATTGATCGATTAACTTTTATTTACTATGGTTATTTTTCTAAGCCCTTAAATTTAATTATAAGAATATTTTGTAGTTAGCGTTTAGGTCCAAATCGATAATGTTTTTTAAAGTTCTAAAACAAAATGCCTGTAATTTGCTTTTAACTACTTTAAAATGGCCTTCTTTAATATTTAGACACTAAAAGTATGACACACGTAATTAATGTTTTGCTAACACAAAAATTCCTTAACACAAGTTTTTATTATACAGAATTGTATTTTATACAAAATAATAAATTACTGTTCTTATAGAATGTATGAAGGATTTTTAAACGTTTTGTTATACATTTTGCAAAGGCCAAAAATTTTATATCAACTTAAGTTGGGATCGTAATTTATAATTAGTAGCGTATTTAAGTAATATTAATGTTTTGTTTTGCTTTTTGTCAACCCACTTTGATAAGTTGCAAAACAATACCCACGGGGAACATCTGTCAAAACAAAACTAAAAACTAGCATGTGAATATTCGTAGCGGCTAGGAACGAATAAGCTAACTTGTGTCAATTCAGTCGGCACATGCGCATTGAAAGCTCCAGCAAAAGCTCGAGTGTGGAGTTTAGTAATTGGCCGTTCGGCGGTTCGCATGTACGTGGTGGCGGCAACACTTCCGCTACGTTACGTACTCGGCGCGTGTCATTCGTGGATTATTATTAATGATTGTGGACATTGAGACTTTCAATCACTCATATCGTATGTGCTACTTTTAAACTTAACGTGTATTAAGTTTGAGACGTATGATACAAAGTTTTAATAAGTTTGTTTCAAACTATTTTGTCATTTGTGTTTGTGTTTTGGACACATGGATTTGAGAACTTTTTTAAGTAAGTTGTAATAATATTATAAGTGCGTCTATATGGTTATCATTTATTTTATTTATGTACTTATCTTTCGTATCTTTACCTGAAAATATTAAATTCAATTTGAACTTATAAATATCCAAATAAGAAATAAATATGACATTATTTTAAGCGAAAAATTCAAATTAACGGAGCTTTAATCATCCGGCCTTACCGTTTTCAATAAAATTATTGGTGAAGCTCTAAAAATATAAATTTTATTCGAGGGATTTTTTAAATCAGAAGTCATACATTTTACTTTGATACTAATTTGGGTAAAGTAAACATTTTTTTCGACTATGTCTGTCTAACACGCGTCTATTTTACCTAGTATAACGGTTGAACAGATGGTATTGAAATTTGAAATGCGGGTATCCTGAAGCTTAGCGGATAAGGTGAATGTAGATTAACTAATAATAATAAGCTACATATAGTTATATTATAATATTTAAGAAACATTGAAATAGATTATCTTGTCTGTTACAAGTTGTTAAATTAGCCTCAATATTTGAGTCAATTATAGAAAGATTCGAATTACTGTTAGAAGAATATTTATTATCACGTCTCTAAATTTAGATATAAATAACTGCCAAGCATGTACGGAACCTCAAGCAATAATTATAGTTCCAATACTTTTTTTATATAGCAATGCTATGCTATATAGCAATATAGCATAGCATTGCACCTATAAGTAATAGGATGCCTAGATACCACGGTTGTCTCATACATATACACTTACATAGACAAGCACAGGGCTTTTCTAATGATAGGCAACAACCGTGGTCTCTCAGCACCATAGAATATGTTACAAGTACTTTGCTATCCTTTGGTCGGAATATTAGGATTGACGTGTTTGTCTATCGGCAACCTTAAATCTGAACCAGGACACAAGACAGACATGACAGCAGGAACAGGTGAGGTGGTGGATCTCTACCCGGGCAAGTTTTTATTCATTTCGGCGAGTGCGGCCAGGAGCTGCATGGACTCATTCCACCTGCACCATTTTTTAATCGCAATACGACACGAACAGATAAGTAACATCCATATTTGGTTGATATACTTCGTATAACAACCAAAAGATTCGCCTCTTCTTTCATAGTTTTGATTCACTTCCTGAAGCAGTGTTCCCTGAGAATTGTGATTTGGGCGTTTTCAAGGCTAGGGTGAATAGACTGCTTTTAGCTTAGTTTAACTCCATTCCTGACTACAATACAACTAACCATCAGGTGAGTTGTATATTATCATGCTGAGCTTCTTTAAAAACTTTTAAAAAAGTGGTATTGTTGGTAGTTATTCATTAAACCAATGCTCACCCTTTACGGGCGGCCAGGTAGGAATGTAATTTGTCTATATTATCCAGAATATTCGGACTAATTAAAAAAAAAACTCGAACAATAACTACCTAAACAAGAACGAAATATAATATTTTAACAAATACAGTTAGGTATTATATTAAAACTAATAAAATAATGTCATTTTAATACAGATAAATATTTAAATCCTAAAAGTAACAATAAATTAGTATCACAGTTAACATATTTTCAAAGTTAGACTGCTAGGTAGCGTAATCTAAGTAAGATAAGTAACTTCTTAATCTATAGCTCTGATGATTCTGTAAAAAGTGAAATCAAAACACATTTGTAGAGTAGATATTTGAAACATAATATTTCAATTATAAGTAGTTTGTGATTCATTAAAAGTATTTTTCGATTATTGAAATAAATATGTGTGAAGATTTACCAAGGGCCAATGTTGAAAAATATAGAAAATACTAGCTGACCCGGCGAACTTCGTAGCGCCCGCACTTAGGGCTCTGAAAAATAAATGTATGCCGATTCTCATACCTACTCAATATGCTCACAAAAGTTCATGAGAATCGGTTAAGCCGTTTCGGAGGAGTACGGGAACGAACATTGTGACACGAGAATTTTATAGAAAATATGTTTTGTGTATTTTAAACAAAAGGAGCATACTGATGGTAAGAAATACACGTCGTCAATGACCCCGAAGAGATAATGGTGCATTGTCAACCTCCATACCGGAACACGACAACGGTGATGTGCGAGTCGATGTTTTTATAAGAGAAAATTTATTGCAAATGGCACAGCTAATCCGACGGTTTGGACATGTGGAAAAAATGAAATATGAAAAATTTATAACACAGATTTCAATGCGAATATAGATGCTACTCGGGCAGACCTAGATTGATGTCCCACGAGAAAATTGCTCGTGTCTCCGATACCAGCGTGTTTGTATAGAGATAGTGATTAAAGTTGAGGAAGCTGGGCAATTGTGTAAAAATCGTCACACTTTGAACACGATACTCTCTGCCTAACCCGCAAAGGAACTGTCGTGAAGATATATGACGCAAATGCCCTATTGTATTTCATTCATCGCGGTTGCTAGTCTCCTTGCGGTTGATTAGTTTTGAAAATAGTGTTGATTGATGATCCTAAACGACAAGTCGCACCCACGCGGCACACCTGTAATAATTACCCGCCATCAACACAGGGTTAATAATTAAAACGGCTTATCTTTTCTCGTTTATCAGTAAATATATCACTTTAAGGAAATGAAAGAAAATATTCAATGAAACAAAACCCAAAAGTTTCAATTGCAGCCAGAAATATTTATAGTTCCTACAGTTCGAGGGTGCAATTGATGCTTACACCCGAGCTAGCTATTCTGCTTTTTATTTTGTAACTAGAGAATAACCGGCATTATAAGAATAAAGTATGTTAAAAATACAGTCTCGGAGTTATAGGCAAAATGAGACATCAGACAATATCTTCATCACTTGAAGAACTTATGCTTTTTCCTAATTAGCACGTAATTATAAAAAAAACAAAAACAAACAAAATTTAAGGTAAAAGTTTTCTATTCATATTTTTTTAAAAAGAACCAATTAAAAAACTTTCTAATTTTTTTCAAGAACGAAATTGAGCTACGCCGTTTGAAATTGATGACTATAATAAAATTATTATACTCATACGAAGACAAGGCTGAATAGCGATGCAACCTCTTTGGTCATTGCACTTGAATGCATGATGTCTGTTGCCAGTATGGTATGTATGATGTACACAAACTTTTTGAAGGAGTGATTTGTTCTTTTTTTAAAATGACTTAGGGCGTTTTTAGCTACATTATTACCCTAGAGCCCTAATTGTTCACGTACAAGCCCCATTTGAGGGTAATAAAGAGCTACTTACCGAACATGAGAGATGTAAAATATTTTTCCGTGTTGGCCATTTGTCTCCCTACCAGGCAGATCGTAAGAGGCGAGCACAGGGTAACTGGATTACACTTACAATCACGTCAAGTATCAAGTGCTATCACCAGTATCGTATGATATTGTCGTGTTCCGGTTTGGAGGATAGCTAGTAGTCATGCACATCAGGCCTAAAACCCTGGTCACATGACAGTGACGCACTTACAACACCTATAGGCCACGATTAGGCCACGGCCAGGAGAGCCGTGAGCTTGTTCACTGTCTTATCCAATAAAAAAAACATAAAAATATGTTTAATTAATATTTCTTTTTCTCAAATGTAAACTGAACAAATACAAATTACAGTAACAAGGAACAAGGAAATTATTTAATGTTAAAACTATTTGTATCACGATTTTTGTGACGACTTGTTGGTAAAAGTTTTTTTAACGTTCAGGCGGCTAGTGGTAACTTTCAAGGATTTGAAAATTATATGTCACAAGGTATTTTATATTTTATTGTTCTTCAATTACTTGTCTTTATAGAGCTTCCCTGATAAAATCCATAAACTACTTCAATAAAATACTCCAATCCATAAAATACTCCAAGATGGCCTTTACGCTCAAAGTTTCTTGAACATTCAATATTTCAAAAAAAGTACCTTCACGCCTATTATCCCCGAGGGGGTTGGCACAGGTTTGTTAGTATATCCACAACTTGTAAGTCCAGTAGATATACTAGAACATTAACCCTAATGTAGTGTACATTTCAAATTATGATGGTTATTCGAACTATTTATACGGAGACTCGTTGTGTCTGCAATTACTGAATTACAAAATTTATGTCAGGAAAAAAAATCAGTCTAAAAATATATATCATATTTTATCAAAGAAAAAATAAAAATGAAATCAAACTGTACGTTCATAAATTATAGCTAAATTTAGATTTTGCTTTATAATTTTTCCCACGGAAACCTATTAAGTAAACGGTTATTTTGGAATATAGGTGGGATGTATATGCAAAAATTGTTATCGAGTTTGGAGATTCGTTTAGTTTTTAAGTTATTTATATTCCAAAAACTAATATATACTTTTAAGTAGCCTGAGTCATTCAGTCTAAGTTATTATTAAGTTAATATAGTCTCTCCAGTCTCCCACCTGTCTCAGCATAAAAAAAATATACTATAAATAAATTGCGACATGTTACTACGATACATAAACAAGCTTTCGCATTTATCTTTATCTCAAATAATATTATACATGCGAAAGTAACGTTGTTTGTCTGTTATTCTTTCACTCCTAAAACAAGGATGTGATTTCAATAAAATTTGGTATATAGAGTTGACACAGGCTACTTTTTAACCGTTTACATTAAAAAGAGAGTATGTTTTTATGTGATAAGTATTATAAGTCGGAATATGATCTGCTTTTTGAAGTTATGTGTGTTATTATAATTCACGTGGGCGATGCCGCGGCGAAGCTAGTTTATTATATAATATCAAATTATCGATTATCACTATGATATTATTATTAATTATTGCTGAGTATTACTTATATTTATACCTAACTTAATGTTTGTTTGAGCGAAGTTGTAATCTTAATTGGAACTGGGCTACTTGTCTAATTGCTATATTTATTCTTTACTATTTATAATGAAATGAAATCTTTTAAAATGAAATGTGCAATCAAGTTATGACTTCAAATTACTCGACACATTTTTCTTAATGTACACTCAAATTTTTATTTATTTATATGTACTTGAACTTATATTATAATATCATCAAAATATCGAAATCCTTTTTTAATTAAAAACAGGTATCAATTTCATTTATCCATTGGATGATAAGCCGTTAGTTAATATTTTCAATTATAGTTTCAATGAAAAACTCTATAAAGTTTTGTGTTTGAGTTGTAAAGTAATGGCATTTGTTTAAAATAAAACACGCATTCATTATCCGTTTTTTTATTTAGTGCAGAAATTGATATTTGGGTTCTGCGTACGAATCAAAATAAGTCAAGTTGAAGAGCAGTAATGTTATGTAGCATAGACTTAGACAACTTGCTTAGAGTACATAAATATATGTTTACGGCATAATCACGTAGCATAGATGTAGACACGGCAGTGTTATGTAGCATAGACGTAGATAACTTGTTTAGAGTACATAAATATATTTTTACGGCATAATCACGTAGCATAGATGTAGACACCGCAGTGTCACGTAGCATAGACGTAGACAACTTGTTTACAGTACATAAATATATTTTACGACATAATCAGGTAGCTTAGATGTAGACACGGCACTGTCACGTAGCATAGATGTAGACAACTTGTTTAGGAGTACATAAATATATTTTTACGGTATAATCACGTAGCATAGATGTAGACACGGCAGTGTCACGTAGCATAGATGTAGATAACTTGTTTAGAGTACATAAATATATTTATACGGCATAATTACGTAGCATAGATGTAGAAACGGCAGTTTCATTTAGCATAGACGTAGATAACTTCTTTAGAGTACATAAATATATTTTTACGGCCAAATCACGTAGCATACATTATGTAGACACGGCAGTGTTACGTAGCATTGACGTAGACAACTTGTTTAGAAAACGTAAATATGTTTTTACGGCATAATCACGTAGCATAGACGTAGATAATTTGTTTAAAGTACAGAAATATATTATTACAGGATAATTTTTTTCTTGTGATATACAAGGACTTTTTTCAAAAGGTATTCAAATTTGCACACAATGTTCAGAATCAAACAATTTTTCAAATAAAAACAAAATATTAAAATTTGGAAATGTTGAACTATTTCATTCCCTAAAAAACAGAAATCATTGACATTGCACAGTAGATTAAGAAAAATAGCACAACGTAAATGTCATTCATAAAATTACTGTACCTACATTCGCACACAAACATAAAACTCGGGAAAAACAGCGCTATCAATGATTTACGCGGAAAGCACGTTTTTTCAACATTTAAAAGTAGACGTAATTAATTATGAGTGATTTTAAATGTTTGACATTTTTATATAACAATATGTTTTTATGTTTAGAATATCATAAAAAAATTTGGATACCCTTTGAAAATATTCCCTGTATATTAGACTACAATTCTAATATATTTGAATAAATTATTAAATTATGAAAAAAACAATATATAAAAGTGTAAGCAGAGGTACATAATATGCAACCACGATAAGCCGACGCTACTAGGAAGGTCATGATGTAACAGGTGGTTTTTCAATAAAATTTGTCCAAAAAAATTTGCAATTTAAAAAAATGCACATATTTGTTGGATGCCGCAATAAGTCTCAAATTGAGAGAACTCTTTATTAGTTAGGAGCAAAAAAAATGTTATTGTAATAATGTATTTAATATACATTGTTACAATAAAATAGCATAAAATCTATAAAACTTCAAATAGAAGACGAAATGGAATTGCATTAAACGTTCAGTATTTAATAAATACCAAAAAAAATAAAGATCAAGATCCAAACATATACGTCTACGCCACACGACTGAAAATCGGATCCGAACCTCTCTGAAAATGTTTTAATTTAATATCTCGACTAACTAAAAGGTCGGAATTAAATAAAACATAATTACAGACTGCCATTCAAAACTTATAATCGCTTTCATAATTCTAATAATCGTAGTCTATTTGTGGGTTTTAAAAACAATATTCGAAGAAAATGTAAATAGAATATAATTAAATGATGAAAGGATTAATAATATCAACTTAGAATCGAAGTAAGTCTATAGACCTCTTCAAGTAAGTTTGCGTTTTTAGTATTATTCTTTTTATGATAATGGAAGGCAAACAAGCAGACGGCTTTCCTGGTGGTAAAAAATACGTCGCTTATAGACACTAAAGGTGGAAATAGTGCGTTGTCAACCTAAGCTAGAGGCTGCCCTACCCTCCAAACCAGAACACGACAATGGCGAGCACTGATAAGGCAGGAATTCTCTGATAAAATTTCGTAGGTACATACCTGTAAAAAACGCCAAATCAGGTTTGATGTATGAGAACCTCCTTCAAATATTACTTCATTTTTTTTATAGCTTCAACAAAAATACATTATCTGTGAAAATATATGTTGAATATGCTTCATTGTCTGTGGTTGTACTGTTAAACCATAATATGTGCAAATCTACCGGCTACCCTACCTAGACCGGAATATGACAGAAATAGGTAAGGCGGTGGATCCCTACCGGGCGAGTTGCTGCACAGCACTCTACCACCAGAGGTCATATTGGAAGTGACACAAAACACTTAGGCTCTCCCCTTACAAAGTGCCGGGTAAAGAGGCAGATGGCCTATTCTACACCAGAAGACAATACAATTGGAGACACTGTCCCAAAAGGAAGTAATTTCTTAATTCGCTCAAGTCGTTTATTTGTTAATACTAATAATACTATTAGTAGTAAGAATATTAGTTATATGTTAATACTACAACCTAATCTTTGTAGTTTTATTACATTTACAGAAGATAGGTTATCCTTCAGGGGTAGTCACATATAAATTTTATGGCGATTGGTTCAGTAGTTTTTGAGATATGATTTAATATAAAAAAAATGCCTTAATGACATGTTAATCAAGTTGAAGTCAGTATTTTACAGTTTTAATTGATTAAGTCTGGTATTATAGCTATATTCTACTCAGGTTATATCTCTTCTATATATACATATCAATATACGGCTATGGATATTTTGTGTGCGCAATTTGATGATCGAATAGATATTTAAATATAACCAATTCGTTTTCATTTTACAATTGACTAGACTTAGTAAGTATATAAGTAAGACGCAGGCGAAACCACGGGCAACAGTTAGTACTTATAAAAGGATAAAATATTTAAGTAACTCGTGTAACAAATTGAATTGTTGAGGTTCGCCCGTAACCCTAATTTGAACACATTGAGTAATGGACATTTTTCGCCTTGAAAACATTCGTAACCGCGACTTGCTTTCATACCCCCCAAGTAACACATTACAGTTTGATATGCTATAATTGCCTTTATTATAACTGAATAAAATCCAAAGTACAGCAATAAATTACGAGTTAGAAGTCTCCTACTTTTATGGCACGCAATACGATTACGATATATTTCGTTGGTCCTAAAACAATTTATCAATCTTTTTCTACTCAAGTGATTTGACTCACTTTTTCATAAATGCCTCGGATTTTATAGTCTTTTAATGATATATTATACCTGGTGTTTGTTTATTTAGTTTTTGAGATTTATTAAACGTAAAAAATTTACTTTTTAATCAATGAAAAAAAATACTTACAAGGTAACTACACAATTCATCTTACCATTAAACGCGAAAGTTTTTAAGTTTGGTTGGATGTATGTATAGAAGTTTGTTAATCTTTCAAAAAAAAAACTACTGGACGGATTTGGATGAAAATTTACAATAAGATAGCCATACACGATATATAAGCATAACACGTTAACTACTTTTAAACCAAATTAATTAGAAGAGGGTATGTTTTTACGCAATGAGTATTATAAGTCGGAAAGTTTCATCTCTTTGAAAGTTATCTATATTATTAAAATAATTTAAATGGGTAAAGCCGCTGGTAAAACGCTAGTATATTATCCATCCACCTTCATGTGAGTTGAGACTAGCCACCTGGCACAATCTGGGGTCCAATATCGTCGGCTAATCGTTGATGTATAAGTACATCTGCCTACCGCTGTGAGGATATGGGCGTAATGATATTTATTCATGTATTTTATTTTTTACTTATAAAGGTAATAGATATACAAAAACATGAAGTATAATATGTTATGTTGACATACTTTATCCCTGAGCAAAAACATCTTAACTTTCGCCGACTCCATATTCAGAAAATCTAATCATGAGAAAACTTGTGAATATTACTTACACACCACTTATAAAGCGATAAACCAGAAACCATCATTTTTGTTATCACATTACGCAGGAGTTTTTCAACACGCAAACGGACAGAACAATCGATATGAACAAAGGCAAGTTTAATAACAAATTGTTCTGTTTAAAACAGATGAAAGGTCGTTTTTCACGCAATCCCTTTGTTAACATTCACGCAACTAAGCTAAAAAATATTCGGACGAGGAATTTGTGCTTCGAAATAGCAAAAAAATACACTGTGTCGTCTTTCGGCCCTTTTCAGACGTAGGTACTTTATATATTTTAAACTAGTTGCGCCCGCGACTATGTCCGCTTTTTTATTTAATTGTTTTATTTTATAAGTTTCTAAAATGAAATTCTAAAATAAAAGTACCCTAAGCCGTTTCTTATTACATCAGCTATCTGCCTATCAAATATCTGAGTCCTGTCAAAATCGGTCCAGCTGTACCAGAGATTAGAAGGTACAAACAGACAGACGGACAAATTTTCCAAGAATTGTTATTTTGGTATATGTATCTATTAAACATATATATGCATTAAGTAAAAAGCTGTTATTTTTATATTACTTACAGACACTCCAATTTTATTTATTTGTATAGAATATAGGAATACATACCTACTTAGGTATCAAAACACGTATATGTGTTTTTTATGTATAGTTTACGCTAAGTCCCTTGTAGGGTGCGTAGAGAGTACCGAGGGCCAAGGGTCAGGATAAACATTCTTTAACTTCCTCTACATTCATTAATATTTTGATACATACACGACAGTTTATCAAATTCCAGATTCAAGCTCCTACATGTACGAAATTTATTTTTAACTTACGAACATTTTTTAGGGTTTCTATAAAAATGATGCATATTTTTAAACAAACAAAACACAAAAATAATAATACATATAACACAATCTTTTTCAAATTTCTTATCTAAAACTATGCAATATATTTATCAAGATTATTTATCCTTTGGGTGCGGAACCCTGAAAGTTAAAAACCCATACTATTTTTTTTATAGTATAAGACAGCGAACAGGCACATGGGTCTCCTGATGGTAAGAGACAACCGTGGCCTATAGACAC
>DVZL01006740.1:0-11160 GCA_018236625.1 Lasaia peninsularis | reverse complement strand
CTATTTTCTTAAGGGTCGGCAACGCAATTGTGATACCCCTGGTATTGCGGTTGTTCGTGGGGTCGGCGTGGGTTTCAGGTGAACCGCTTGCTCGTTTGCCTCCTTTTTTCCATAAAAAAAAAATATATATAATCCGAGTTAACCCACTGTGGTTCATCATAATATTATATTTAAATAATCTGGCATTTTGAACGTGACGAAAAGAAGTGGGAGGTTCAGAAACTTTCATAATAAAAAGTAATTTATGTTCATCAGCCATTAGCCATGTACATTATTAATATCTGATGCTCTTGCATAAGATCTGGTGTTTGTAAATATTTTTTTAGGCTTTTAGACACTCCTCACACACATGTCACATAACTTTATTTTTTCCTGTATCTAATGGACAAAGCTAAATAGATCTCTACGATGCTCAAGTGATTTTGCATTTAGCTTTCTGGGTTCCCTGCCATTGCTATTTTAATATAAAATTGAGTATAATAAAAAATACACTTTTATCCAAATATCATTTTTATTACCTTTCATAAACATCCTTGGATACTCCTAAGCGTAATATTTAAATATTTAATAGTTGGAGGGTCAAAATTAGGCACAGTATCTTAAAAATAGCTAGAAATTTTTGTTGATGACGAATATTAATATACAGAATTTCATCAATATTTTAAATGCCATCTTTTTATTAATTTATTTTGCTTGTCTCAATTTAATACATAGAGTTAAATGCCTACAAATATACAGAATAAATATGAACATTGAACTGCTTACAAATTTATAAATAAGTTGTTTATTAATTTATCAAGTCACAGTTGCCAAATCGAGCACATAAGCCTAAACAATGATTTGTTAGAATAATTTATAAGTTTGGCAGCTATCTTTATTCTGTGGCAATTAGCTTCCTCCTCTACCGTAATAGGATAATAATTTGTAGGTAGTTTTCTGATTTTCTATTTACTGTACATAGTTTTGACCCAAATAAAACAATTCCATTTATGCTTAAAAAATAAAACCTAAATAGTAACTGCTATTTTTAGACTAGCGAAATAAAATAGAAACAGTATGATCTATAATTATGGAATATTTAAATGTCGCAAAAAGAATTGAATATTACTTTGATTAGTTTGATCATAGCTGGCCTTCTGATATAATTCATTTAGTAATTAAAAATAGTAAAGTTTTTCTGGTTAAAACTGGCCAATTTTCAAAATCACAGAAATCATTTTCTAGATCACATTTTTTTTGCTTGAATATTTTTTTATCTTAATCAGAAATATTAATTTTTACAAACATTCCATTATATAAAATGTATATTCTAGAATTCTAGAATATGACAAGAAAAATATTATAAAATAATGAGGGTTTATTTTTATTTTAAGTATTTTGTGATAAATTAAATTAATAGCAATCTGCCATTTTGAAAGTTGGCAGTTTCCATATTGGTCAAACTTTATCTAACCAATTTTTCCACTTATAACCTAAATTAATGAGACTCCGACTAAAAGCAAAAGGTACTTTTTGAAGATTGTACTCCTAACAAAGGCCTGTCAAAAGCTGTTAATATTTGAGCTAACTTTCTTACTCTCTTAAGGTCAGCTGGTTTTGACTCTACAAGACTCGCAGAAAGAGACTGGCCAGTCTCTATTCTCTAGGCCCTAGAGTACTCTACAGTACTCTAGGGCCTCTTTCACCATGTCTGAGTTAAGTTATAAGAAAGCTAATCGCTCAGTAAAGTCATGAGTAATTGCAGAAAGCAATTTCACAAAGTCCGAGTAATATAAAATGGAACTAATTTACTTGATAGTTTTATCTGTCAATAGTACTAATCAATGAGTAGTTAATTGACACTTTACTCAGACTTGGTGAAAGAGGCCCTAAGAAACACAAATTGGATTGAATTACCACATATTGGAGATCATTCTTTGTTTGAGTGTAGTCTCGAGATAGTACCTTAAGTACCATGGACTTCCCACAATATGTTTGAGAAGATAATACTAATAAGGAAAAATTAAACCACAGATTCAAAACTAATAAAATATACAATCCCTCTAATTTCGGAGTACTATATTTGTTCTGAGGCTGTAATATACCTACACATTTAGGAAAAACAGAGGGACAGTCCAAATTTTTGGTGGTACATTATTTAAATAAGTCAATCACATAAATTGACAATGAGGCCAAATAATATCCAAAAAATATAAAATAATTGTCATTAGTAAGGGTCACTATTGGCATATATCTACTTTCCAAATTTTTATATATAAAAAATTCTATTGGTTATTTATTTACAATCATGATACACTTAATTTCTTCAAAGCTAAGTAAACATATTTTATATTTTATTGAAATAATTAACATAACAATGTAAAATAATACTGTGATAACCACTATTTACTTAAGTGTTAAGCAATCATCCAAGATTATGAATATTTGAATTGAAAATAAGGAAATATCACACCAATGTTGATTAACAGATTATATTAGGTCCCATGATGTAATAGTTGGGAATTGAATTAAATTGAATATTGGAAATTTTCATGCTTTTAAAAAAAATTCTTTGTCAAGTTGACTTAGCACTCTTGTAACCCAATATGCCATTAACAAAGGTACAATTGCAATATAAAAAAACTTATAATTATGCAATCATCCATTAGTGACCACAACCAAGGACTTATACATAAATATAATTTAATACGGAACCAAATTTTGTAGTGATTGAGGTTTGATTTAGTTTTTGTGTTGGTTTTTGACCTTGGCCCAAAATGCTCCTTCAGTCATGTTGGTAGCACCGCCAGTCAAGTCCTTCTGATATTTAATTAATTCTTTAACATCTAAAATCATCTTCCTTTTTATTCATAATCCGACTGAACTGAAATCACAAAAGAATGAAATATTAAAAAGTCAATTTTGCTTTTTCTAGCAGACGGTGCTACCAACATCATTGTGAGACAACATAATTAAATCCCCTTAACTAAAATAAAACATTTTTTAGGTTGATGTGCCGATATCACACAAATATAAATAAATTATTACCTTAACTAATATTAAAACAACAAAATGCAATTTTCTCTTGTAATATTTTTAGAAATTATAATTTTATGGTAGGAATTAAGAATATCCTAGTCATAGACATTAAAAGTTAAAAAAGATAAGAACATGTGTAATTTAAATCAAACATTTTTGGATAATGAACACAAATGTAAAAAAAATAACAGGCTATTCATTTAATAGTCTTGTTTACATTATGTTTGTGTCTACACACATCTAATAATCTATGATAAAATTGAAAATGTTTAAAGAAGAACCCTAAACTTTTAGTGTTGATATTTGTTTTGACTATTGACTTTTTTTATACAATCCATCTAAAACCATCTAAAAACTTGTGAAAATTAAAATCTAGATTATTACAATCATAAATAATTAGTCCACTTTTTACTTGAAAAGTATAGTCAAAATATGTACAGTCAAAATATTTATAATAACCTAACAATCCAAGGAGTTTGTAATAGTTTAATCAAATTTTATTTCCAAATTTACAATTTTTATTACAATTTAAAATAAATACAGCAAACCATGGTATGTACATGGGAATGAATCTTTTTTTATTGGAACATTTTTAAAAAAATGTGTAGAATTTGTGTTTCAAGCAGATATTACTATAAAATATGAACGGGTAGTGTAAAATTAGCTTTGGTCGATAGATTTTAATTGAAAAGCTACCAGTTGGCAAATTTTTTCAAATGTTTGATTTTGGCATTTGAATTTTTGTAACAAATGAAAAAATGTTAAATGTCTTTATAGTTAAATTGACATTTTTTTATCTTTAAGGATTTTTGAGGTAAACATTGCAGTGGCAAATAGATTCATTCAAAAATGCAGGTGTTGTGACAAATACATAGAAGTGGATACAAAAACAATTGTTTTGCAGACCGTACCTGTCCGCACGGCGTGTGTGCGCTTACAATATGTAAAAAAAATATCACATCAAGTAACATTTGTATATATGGGCTATGGAGACTACCAAGGCAGAGTGCTTTGTCTTTATTAAATAAAGATCAAAAAATTTTAAATCTTTTAATTTATAATTTAATTTTAAATTTTAAGGTTTAAAATTTTTTACACGTATCTTTAAGATAAATAACACAAAACACTCTAGCTTGACAGGCTTGAACTATTGTACATTATGGAGGATAGGGTTGTGGGGGGATGGTGTATATGTGTATAAATATATCTGTAACTATTGCTATGTGGTCACGACGTGCGGACTAACTTCAAACTTAAGTACGGAAAGCATCAGTCTTATAGGACGGTTAAGTGACATGTTGTGCTAAATAAAAAATATCACTAACTCAAATTTACAATTCATATGATGGGTCAAAACACTTAAAACTTACTGGAATGAAAAAGAATTTTAAAGGTATTTTGATACATCATACATTATGTTACTCAATAGTTAATGAACTCAATAGTACATATACATTTTTGGTTACTATCTTGAATTGTAACCAATTTTATTGTTATTGGTGACAAATATTTCTCATTAAAAAAGAAATAAAATGAAAACTTTTTGATGTTTAAAATTGTAGCCTGTTGTCAATCAAACTTGACTTGACTTTAGTTCCGAATTTAAGCAACAAGAAATATTTATTACAATAATTATGGATAATAATTCATTATTATCCATAATTATTATTATTATAAGTATATTGGTAACAGATCACATTAACCATTATATATCGGTATTGCACCCACTCCTACATACTTCTTGGTGCGCATAGCGCTATACTGATCCCGTGTGGGCGTTAGCTGCACACGAGCACTGAATAACGGACTTAAAGCTATACTTAAACATATCGCCACAAAACTCTTAAGTTATACCCAATACCAGTTTTTTAATATTAACTTCTTTTACCAACCCTAATGATCATTTTTAATTTTCTTTTATAGTTTAGGGACCAATAATGGCAAATGGCACTTTTGGTAATAATTGGTCAGGTTTGTATCTAGTTAATTGGGTAAGTATAGTTATCTATGGTAGGAATGTAGTATGAGCTTTGTGGCTATTTTGAGTTATAGCTGTCTCATACTTCTTCAAATTGTTTAGTCTAAAATTGTATTAGAAATGTATGTATATTAACTTTAGCACCTTTGCAAATTATATCCTATTATTTAATATTAATGATCAATTGGATATTGAAATGGTTAAATTTAATTCTAATTATATCCAGATATTTATCTTGAAATTTATTATTTTAATTCATTGCAAATCTAAAAAACTCTATTTTTAGTTATATGTTTTTTCTTCAGTATTTAATACAGGTGTTTTTCCAAAAACTTCTCCCTGTAAACCTTTAGAAGATGTTATATATCTTTCTGGCATAGTAGACAACATTCAGATAATTTCTGATAATGAAATTATTGTAGTAAAATTGATTTTGAAGTTTTCCATACTCTCTTGCTATTTAAAATTTAATCACTAGATTTTTTTCTGTTTGCAGCAAGTCTAATCAATTATTAAACAAACAACCATTCATGTGCCACATTGATATCTTTTGATTATGGTGTAAGCTTGAGATCAAACTGAGAGGAAATTTATTATTCATCTTTTACTGAATGTGGACCACTTGTTCATGTAAAATATGTAACAGCTATAACTCAAATCAACAGTTCAGTGAA
This sequence comes from Lasaia peninsularis, assembly GCA_018236625.1. Taxonomy (NCBI): domain Eukaryota; kingdom Metazoa; phylum Arthropoda; class Insecta; order Lepidoptera; family Riodinidae; genus Lasaia; species Lasaia peninsularis. The sequence continues at coordinate 5,490 of DVZL01006740.1, read as the reverse complement.
AACAGAGTAACACTTAATACTAGGTAAAAAAACCCTTAAGCTTGCCTTTGTACCCATAGTTATAAGATTTTATGGTTGTGTTTGTGAGAAAAATTGCTTAAAAATATGTTTATGGAGTTTCTATGATACAAAGACAAGCACAAAGCGTAAATATCACATAAAACTCCGACTCTGTGCACTAATATAGGTTGTGAATTACCATACTACGCAACAAAGTCTAAAGGCCTGTTAAATCCACCCTTTCTATTCATGTATTGTCTATATTTTCGTTTTAATACTACATGAACATCCCCTTCTACGTTACCTTCAACTTTCTTACCTTTAGTTGTGTCAAAACCGCAGAATCCCATAACCTTAAGCATTTCTTGTTCTTCTGGTGTTTTTCCCTCCAAATCTGCGGGGGTCACGATTGGTCGCTCGCCAAAGTTCTTTTTTGGTTTTGGTACGAATGATGATGTGGGAGTTGGGGAAATGGATCGACGCCGGCGTGGTGATGGTGATCTTCTTCGGTCAGGGGAACGTCTTCTACGTTCCAGGGATCGTGACCGAGACCGGGTACGTTGTCTTCTTCTGTCGCGATCTCTGTCGCGGTCTCTATCACGGCCCTGATCTCGACGATCGCGTCCAAAATCACGCCTGTCATCTCGGCGCCGTGGACTTGGAGATCGGCCCATCTTAACCTGAATGAAAGTACATAAAAGTATAAGTAAGAGATACAATAATAACAAAATATATAATTCAGTTTAAAAAATATAATACTTACCTATTTACAAAAATAACAGTGTTTAAAATTTTCAAAATTATAAATTTACAGTAATACACAACCTACAAGCACGCCATTTTGAAAACGAATATTTTTCTTTTTTGAAAATGTTCGTTATAATCTATACAGATAAAAAAACTACTTTTACAGTAAATGTACGAAAATATATCAAAAAATATTATTTTTTACAAATGATATATCTCAATGTGAAATTTGGCATATTATTATTAAAAATAAAAACCTTTTAATTTTCATTATTTTATGAATTTTATGAACTCACACATAAATTGATTCGGGTAAAACGGAACGTTCAAAATACTGCCAGAATATACAAATTAACATTTGCAACAATTGCAGGAAAATCCAATGTTAAAATATGATCATAGGTTAAATTTGAAAAACTAATATTAGTGTGGAGATAAATATTTTATGAAGTTCTTCAATTTGATTAACCAATGAGAAATATGTATATAGTAAAATTAAGTAAGTGCCTATAAAAAAAAAACCTACAAACTTAGCCCTAAGTCTAATGCTACGAGCTACGATTATATACTACTATTAGCTACTATTAGCTACGAGCTCCCATTTCGTTACTTCAGGTTGATACACTGCCATGTACTAATCAGTTTTTCTGACTACAACTACTGAAGTACATTCTCTGAGTGTTCTTACGGCGAAGGAAAACATAGTGAGGAATCCTGGAATTTGTGCCTGATATGGCGAAGGACTAGCCACCTGCCCCGCTCTTTCAGGGATATGGGCTTGAGTATGCTTATTTTGTTATATGATGCAATTTTGCAAATTGTTAGAGTGTGCTACATAGCTGCGTCACCCACGTAGCACCATCTATGTAGCATGTCTAACAATTTACATTTAGTGTGAAATTAGTTAAATTTTTAACATAAAAGTAAAGCACAAACATTTGCTCATTTAATTTGATTTACCAAATTAATGAAATTAAACCGAAACCTATTATTGCAACTTTCAATATACGTAGTATAAATTGATCAAGTTTTTGCTTAATAGCCAAAGAGTGTATCTCTACCGTTTCGATAGTGTAAGCTGTTGTCACTGCTTTTGAAAAAGCAAAACTCTCCTCAATAAACAATCGCTGTCTTATCAGTTCACTTTTGAGACTATCAACAAATTGGTCCCTTAATTTATCTTCCAGAGCTGATCCAAAATTAAATCGAACGAGTTTTTTCAATTCTGCATAATCACATAATCTACCTGTCACATAATGGCTCTGTTAAGTATAAAAATAATCTTAGGGTAATTTTTTCAGTTTCTGGTAGCACCGTTAAACAAAAGTGACATCTAGTGTCCTGGCGGAACAATTTTACTTGAGTACAAGAATTTTCATAGCGACAGACGAGGCAGCCAAAAAGCGGTTTACGAGTAGTGTTGGAGAATAGCGGTCACGGTATTGAAACGAATCGATCTATGGAAGCGGTGTAAGCACTATCCATTTTTATAAACGTAAGGAATTAACGCTTTGTGCGTTGTGTCCATGGTGCTTTAGTGTAAAAAAAACAATTTAGTGCTTTTTTCTTATTATGATTATTTAGTGATTTGTGTTTGAGCTTAGTGAAGTGTTAGTGAGAAGAAAAAACCTGCCTAGGAGCAAATAGCCGGTAAGTAACCCTCCAATAAAGTATTGCTTGTCTAGACTCAAGTACTTTGATTTGGGTGTGGTTTTACGAACGTAGAAAATGGGTCGTTTTTTACTCACAATTTGTAACCTGACTGACTCTTTATATTTCGGGAGTTTAGAAGATTCTAGCTTAGTAATCTGTAGTTTTTATTCTTTTCTTTTGATATTTCATTCTTATAAATCTAGAGGTTAAATATGTATTTTATTGATATTAAAATAGTGTTGTGTAACTTATTTTTTATTTTTCTTAATGCATTTTGTTCCTTTTTTGGGGCGTGACGGTCCTCAATTGGGCTGATAGTTGGTTCAATAGCGGTGACATCATTAGGCGCGGAAGAGATTAAACCGACCAAATCCAAGAGATACTAATATCTGTGTATATCCTTTCAACATGGCTACTTTTTAATTCGGTCGGATAATATGAAGCAGCAATTAAATTTGATTTGATGGACTTGTTCGGATTTAATAGGACCAATATAACATCATTCACTTGCAATTTTTTAGTATCGACATCTTTTAGCCCTGATTTAGTCGTGGGCAATAAATTATGGTTGTGCCTAGTCCTACAGATTATAAGTATCATCAGTAATTGGCATTACTTCTTGAATATACTTTTTTTTTATTTGAAAGTAGGTACGGAATTGCGTTTTAAAGCCTTTATTTTATTAATTTAATTAATTATCTAACAAAAATAAAATTACATGACCACTTCTGTCTTAAACCTAGTAGGACATTGTTATTTCATATATGTATTTTTATTACTAGGAAACTTACTTGAAATTAAATTTTATTTCTGTTTAGTATTTCAATTTAATATTCACTATTAAACTAGTGATAATAAGCAACTATAGATTGTTCTTTATTGGTCTAAATATTTGATAAAACCACCTTATCTGTCATTTTATCAGCAGTTGAAAAGTTACACATGATTATTAACCAATAATTTATTTCATTGGTTTGAATATGTTTTTAATAAACTGATAATGTTTTTGGTACATGTGTGTAAGTATTCTTCTAAAATACTTAAGTTCTGAAATCTTGAATAAATTATATTAAGAGGGGTTTCATTACATGATATTTTTATGTTGGTAGAGTTGAAAAGGACTTAATATAAGAATATAAAGTTACCTATATGTGAATAGATATTTGCTTTAACTTTTAAAAAATTTACATGTGTCTATTTGAGTAGACCATACTTGCTTGTTCTTTGTCTCCAATATTCTACAACAAGGGACGTATACAAATATGGTTCAGTAGATTCTCCTTAAAATTTCACACACTTAAAACTCTTATTTTCTAATTTTGATCTAAAATTTTGTAAATATAAATATGGATTTGCTTGCTTACTTTAATAGTTTTTAAATTGTATCTGTGTTAAAGCAGTCATTTTAGTAGCTATTTTATAAGTTTCAAGTTAAATTAAAAAGACAATGGAATTCCTCATGGTTTTTACTAATCAATAAAGTCATTAGTGAGAAAATTTTTGAAGTATAATAACTGAGATTTTGGATGAAACAATTCAAATAAACTGAAAGTTTTGATCTAAAATGCATCAAAAATCCATATAGTTGTGACTAAAAAAATATGGTGGGATATCATAGGAACGCTATTTTATAGATCTAAAATAGCCTACAATTTTATATATCTATATTTTAAAGATAATTAATTTACTTAACATTATCATCATCTCAGCCATAGGACTTCCACTGTTGAACTTAGGCCTCGCCCAACGACTTCAAATTAGACCTATCAAAGGCAGCCTGCATCCAGCACTTCACATATCAGATTTAAAAAAAATTACAACTTCCTATGCATTCATTGTTTCATATGCTATTAACCTTTATTAAATTAAATAAGACTCATGAGGTCCCGGGTAGGGTAACTTGTTTATGTAACTTTTCTCAATTTATTTGAAAAATAAAATTATGTAAGTTTCTGAGTTTGGATATGTACCTAATATGGCAACAGACTTACTACCTGTCACATTATGGCCATAATATTGTCACCTAATCATGGGTGCATATTTACCTCTGTATCTCTCTCAAAATATAAATATCATGGCAATATGTATTCTTTTGCAAAAGAGTAGAATTAGTTTGTTAGTTTTTCACTGGTTCTAGTCTGGAGGGTATGGTAGCCAGTAAACTTGCACATTAGGCCCAATACCCGGGCAACAGCACAGCCACAATTACCACATCAATGGTGTTTATAGGCCACATTTGTCTCTTACAATCATGACCCATGAACTTGTTAGTTGCCTAATCATATAAAAAATATTACTATGCAGACAAACCCCTGACAACAGCCTTCTACTGGAGAATCAATTGTAAATAATAAAAGTCTGTATTGTTTTGAAATAATAATTTTGGCTGCCAACATTTAGAATGTTGAAATTATAAAGGTCAAAGTGAATTCCTATTTCAATTGTATAATTGACTTAATTAATTAACTTTGCCTTTTTTTGTGTTTGAAGGCAAACAAGTGTGCCGATTTCCTGATCATGAGATAAACGTTTCATCTTTAGATGTTAAAAGATGATGTTGAAGAGTTGTTGATTTGAGGAAAGGATAATTTCCTGCGTAATTAAGCTTCCTGGCTATCTTACCCTTCACAATTGAACATAAATTACAATTAATCATTATTTATTTTTGCATATTGTAATGTAACAAAATCACCTTTATATTTTCTAATCTTTTATTTTCAGAATGATATTCTCAATTTAGGTATTTAATAATTTAAACATTGAAGTATTCATAGGTTTTCTTCTTTTTCTTTGTGCCATATTTCTCATGTCTAATAAGATCAGCACTCGTCTGCATATCAGTACTAATAGTACAGTCCTAGTGCATTTATACCTTACTTATACTTCTTGTCCCAGTCTTAACTTCTTTATAACCAGTACTTAGTTCAAAACCAGGCCATTGGTAGCTTACCATGACTATTTTTTGGTCACATGTATTACCAAAACAACACTAACTATTACTGTTAATATCATAACATATCGTCGGTCTAATTCTAATAAAGCGCAAGTCAAAATTTAGCGTATCACTGATTTTGTTAGATTCGGATAGGG
>DVZL01006739.1:0-11161 GCA_018236625.1 Lasaia peninsularis | reverse complement strand
GTCGGTTAAAAAGTAGCCTATGTCCTTCCTCAAGGTCTACTCTATCTCTGTACAAAATTTCATCAAAATCGGTTAAGCGGTTTAGGCGTGAAAGAGTAACATACAGACAGAGTTACTTTCGCATTTAAAGTATTAGTACGGATTATCATTTATAAACATTAATTTAAACCTGACTTATTTGAAGCCTATAATAAACTACCATGATTTTTTCACATATTATAATTCAAAATTATTTCTGAAATATCCGACCGGTTTCGCTTTTGCTGCTGCCGATGGGTTTTTAAGAAAGGTACTTGCGTAAATTTAAGTTTTAGCCCTTACGATGCTGTTAAAACGGAAACTTGGATGTTTCATAAACAATTGTCAATTACAAGTGAAGTGTCAAAAATTGCATGTATTTTTTTGTCATTTAAAATATGAATCTTTGTAAGTTTCACTGGGCGCCAAAGATGAGAAATACAGAACATGATAAACAAATCATTAAATACATCTAGTTATTCTTGGGCACTCGTCATTCAAAATCCAATTGAATTAAGCAAAATAAATGAGTGGCGTGTGAACCAATTATATGGATTCAATTAATTAATGGACAACGGAGTTGATTGGACAATTGTTAATTTCCGATCGAGAATGATGAAACGTGGGGAAATAAATTTTAAACGAGGATCGAAAAAATATATAATAAAAGAAATAGGTACATAGTCGTCTATATTATTCATCGTTGGCGCTTGGTGAAACTTATTCATATTTTAAATTAGAAACACATGTACTTTTTCACATATAACTTATATTTGAAAACTATTTTTTAAATATCTGACCGGTTTCGCCTTTTACAGCATCATCAGGGCTAAAACTTAAGTTAGTCTGAACTTATATAACAAAGTCAATGTGTAGAGGGAAGGTAGTACGTAGCAAATCACTGTATATTATATCTTAAATAGACATATAGATGCCAAGTAAGGTGATTACGTGTTAATAGCGGAGGTTATCTCTGGTGGACCGATTTTAGTAGTTTTAAAATAGATATAGTATTGACTGAATTCTGTTACTGGTAATACTAGCTGTGCCCGCGACTTCATCCGAGTTTTAATTTAATTATTTTATACATTTCTAAAATCAAAGTAGCCTATGCCGTTCCTTATCAAATTAGCTGTCTGTAAGTGAAAATCCCGTCAAAATCGATTCAGCCGTTTTAGAGATTAGCGGGTACAAACAGATAGAGAGACATGCAAACATTCTAAGCACCAATACTGTTTTGGAATATGTGCCTTGTAAACATACATATGCATTTAGTAAAAAGCGGTTCTTTTAATATTACATACAGATACTCCAATTTATTTATTTGTATAGATTGATTTCCGCAGAGGAACGCTCGATTCCATCATTTACGTAGTACAAGCATATGTATATAGATCGCGTACCTACGTATTAAGTCAGAGCAATTCAAAAAGTTACAGTGAGTTAGACGCAAGGGGCGGTAGTCTGAAATTCAATTTAAAGATTACGTAAAATGGGATTTACTCTCGTCACAAAGTTGATATTATTATCTGAATATGCACGGATGCGTTTGAGGGTTGAGGATATAACTGTATTAATATCTACGAGGAAGTTATAAAAATCAGATTTTATGAAAAGGAATAAACCAGTCAAATGCGAGTCGAATTCGTGCACGAAGGGGTCCGTGCCGTAACATACGAAAATAAGCAAAAGAGGCTTATTTTATTTTGTAGTAGAAAACGTACGAAACTTTTTTAAATATTTTGATATACCTAATTAATACGAAGCTTGCGCGAAAAATGTTTTATGAAAATAGATCTGTTAAACGAAACTAATTTAAAAATTATTCCATGTACCGCGATCTGAATATGCACAGCGACATCTATTGACTGTCGCATACATACAAAAACTCACTTTTGTTGTATCAGAGTCCCATACAACAAAATTAATACCTTAAATGTTTACTTTATTCTTTTTTTGTATTTGTTGTCATGGGGGCAATAGAAATATACCTATCATCTGTGAAAATTTCAACGGTCTAGTTATTACCGTTCATGAGATGCAACCAGGTGAAAAAGAGACACAGATATATAGACGGACAGCGGTCCTGATTTCATTATATGGATACGGTACAATAAAAAGAACGTATTATGTTAGTAATATTATAATCTATTTTATATAATATATATTTTTTTAATTTATATTAAGGATTAAAATGTTTTATCACACTAAAAAATATACTAAATCTTTGAAATTACTATCCATTAATTGTACCTATGGCGAAATTAAGACGTAAATTCTTCAAAAAAATAAAATAATTATTAAATTTCGAAATTCACCGAAAGAAAGATACACACGTCGACTGAGAAACTGAGAAAATCTTATATTATCCGTCAAAATTCAAGTAATAAATGTGGAGAAACAAAATGACGGTTGCGTGTTTTTAAAATTTACGACGTATTCTAACTTTTATGCGTAGTTTATGTTAATTTGTAAAACAAGCCGTCACTTGCGAAAATTCAAAAGTTTAAAATTCATTTCAATTCTTTGTTCGTACTGTCGCATCTGAGAATTGTATGTACGTGGTGGGAAACAGTAGCTAGATCTTAGTAATTTATGGTGGTAATAATTGGATGTGGTTAAGCAGAAAGGACTCATTCAAAATTATTTTACGTACGCCATCATACTTCTAAGTGTCGAGTTTACCATGTTGTGAAAACCCTATTTTGAAATGTACAAGCAAACTAGTTTTCTCGCTGCCCTGACCCGACTCACAGTTCTATGAACACACACACATACACACAAAATGTATTCGCTAAGCAAATTCAGTCCACTTCAATTGTTTCCGAGTATGTTACCAAATTTATTAAAAAATATATCACTCTAGCTACATCCAATTGTATTTAAAAATATTTTCCATAACAACATATTATAGTAGAGAACGAGCACACGGCCCTCCTGACGGTAAGAAATAACCGTGGCCTACAGATACCATAGATGTTGTAGATGCGCTGTCCTGTTGTCGGGGTGTTAGGCCTGATGTGTATGAACCGGACTGGGCTGGGGCCCTCTGGACCGGACCACGATAATATCGTTTTAGCGGCAGGAATAGTTAAGCCGATGGATCCCTACCCGGGCGAATTGCTGCACAGCACTCTATCACCAGAGCACATATTGGTAGTTACCTAGGTAACCTACTCTCGCACCTTACGAGCTGCAGGTAGGAAGGTAGATGGTCTCTACACAAGAACTACCAATACGGGGAAATGTATGATTCTTACCTAACCTTACCTCTGTGGTGTAATGTTACAAGTGTCGCCTGTTAAAACCGTTAGCCACGCAGGGTCCCGGGTTTTATTCCCAGGTCGGGCAACTTTTCTTTAATGTTTTTCAGATTTTTCTGAGTATCTAAGCATTACATTGCCCGGGATTGGATTGTGTCCGAAGTAGCGATAGGCTTGCCACCTATACATCAGGGCCCAAGTACCTTGGCTAATCGTGGGTGTGTTCTAGCATATCTAGTGTCGTGTCGTGGATATATTAGCACACCTCTGACTACCCCTTCGGGGGTAATAGGCGTGAAGGTACTTACCGGGCCGCGGTGGTCTAATGGTACGCGACTTACATTTCCGTAGTCCGGGTTGGAACTACACAATGTACCAATGAGTTTTTTTTTAACTTAAGTACCTACATTTTCTGAGTGTTCTTACGGTGAAAGAAAACATCGTGAGGAAACCCGGGATTTGTGCCCGTTATGGCGACGTACTTGCAGCTGGCACGTCATACGGTACTGTCACGTCACTGGCACGGGTCGTCACATCATGCGACCTAATATCGTCTGCTAATCGTGATGCATATGTACCTCTACCTACCCTTTGGGGGATATGGGCGTAACGATATTTATTTTAATTCTTTTTATCCTATTTTGTTGATTCACACTTAAGCTTATTATTAATTTATACACATATTATTAATTGGTAGGTACGCAAAGGCGGTCTTTGCCTCATAGCTAATTAACGATTTCTATAGATTTCCCCTTTGAAGTTTAAAGTAGGTAAATTGATAAATTATACTTAACTTGAGGCGACAGCTAATATCTGCTCTTAAAATATTTTAATATAACTCATATATTAAATATAATCTTTGTATAATAATATACTAAAAAAAACTGAAATATAATCTTAATACAATATTATACATGTGTACATTTACTTAAATTCATTAACATAAGTATCTATACATTTACAAGTGAACAGTAACTAATTAAACTAAATCAGTAGAGATTTTATTCTAGAAGGTTTCGTCATACCTACGTCACTGTCATAATAGAAAATGTACAAAAAGGGCAACTTAAATATAGTACAGGTACTACGATATACAAACTTATACAATAATCAATTAATTTAAATTAGTACATAATCCTTACTAATATTATAAATGCGAAAGTAACTCTGTCTGTCTGTCTGTATGTTACGCTTTCACGCCTAAACCACTGCACCGATTTTGATGAAATTTAGTACAGAGATAGAGTTGACCTTGAGGAAGGACATAGGCTACTTTTTATCCGACTACATTAAAAAGAGAGTATGTTTTTACGCAATAAGTAATTATGAGTCGGAAAAATGTCTACCCTTTAAAAGTTGTGTGTGTTATTACCATGATTCACACGGGCGTAGAGCTAGTATTATATAAATACAATCCATATTTAAAATTAAAATAATAATGTGTCTGAAATACATAAAAATTATAATGTGTACCATTTTCATACCGTTGGCAACCCTGACATAAATATTATTTACAACGTTTGATAACAGGTTAACCTGCAGCTGACAGGTTATCCTTTATTTACGACACGCCTGTATACAAATCAAGGTCAACTTTAGAAAAATATGTACAGCTAATTTTCTAAACACTTCAACAAAATAACTATTCATATAAAAGAGTCTTAATTTTCACACAGAAAACTTGTCAAACGAAGAAAGAACATGGGAGGAGATCATGCAGATCAAGGCAATGCCCGTTCCTATGCATCAGAAACGTGAACTTAAATCGAGATTACAGGTAAAACTATAATAGCTCTTATAGGATAGTAGCATTAGGACTTTTTATGGGATAATTCAGCGAACAATTACAAGGGTCCCGAGATTTTAAGAGACAACCGCGGCTTATAGACACCATATTATAGGTGCGTCACTGTCTGTGGTCTGGCTGCTAGACCGCACATGCAAGTCTACCAGCTACCCTACCCTCCGGACCGGATCACGACATTGTCATTATGAGGGTAGAAATAGGTGGGATGGTCTAGCCGGACAAGTCGTATACCAATGAGTTTTTCGAAATTAAGTACATTTTCTAAGTGCTCTTACGATGGAGGTGGGGATCTATGCCCGATATAGTGATGGGCTTGCCACCTGTCACATCCTTATATGTACCTTAATATCGACTAATCGTGTGTGCATATGTATCTCTGCATACCATTTCGGGGATATGGGTGTGACGATATGTTATATTTGAAAATTAACGGTTTCCCTAAATATACATTTTAAAAAATCGCTCACAAAAATGAAGCGAGCTGAAGTGGCAGGCGGCAAATATTAGACTAAAGTTGAATGTGTTTTTTTTTCGTTTATAGAATGCTACAAAACTTCGTCTGCAAGGCTTCGAACAGTTGCAATGGCGTCAAAGAAAAGTTTGGCACCGTTTTAGGATACGACTCACGGAAATCATGGGGAAGCTCGAATTATGGCAGTCCCCAATGCGGGAAATTGAAGGGAAATTCGGCACTGGAGTCGTCTCGTACTTCCTATTCCTCAGATGGCTGCTATTTTTGAATTTCGCCATATCATTTTTTGTCTTATTATTCCTAATTTTACCAAAAGTATTACTAGTCGAAAACGAGCAGGAGTGCGATGATTTTGTTGAAAATTCAACGTATTGCTGTTCACACGCGTATTTAGAAAGAAATTTAACACAAAATAATGTATTTTTAGATTTAATCCAAGGTACGGGATGGATGGAGAGGACAATATTGTTCTATGGAATGTATAGTAATCAAATTTACACATATTTTGTTGGACCGGTTTTTAATTCAGACATGTATTATAATATGCCTCTAGCGTATATACTTGTGCCTATAACTTGGGCGCTATTTTCTTTAACTGCCATAGTCAAAACAGCTGCTAAAGGTTTTAAAGAAAAATTAGTTGAAAGTGAAGGACAATTTTATATGTATTGTAATTTAGTGTTTGGGGGTTGGGATTTTTGTATACACAATGATAAATCCGCAAAAATAAAGCACAAAGCTCTGTTTAATGAAATCAAAGGTTGTCTGGAGGAAGAGAGATTTAAAGAGGAAAAACAATTACGATCGCGTGAAAGTCAAATTTTTTTACAGTTGAAAAGGATATTGAATAATTTGATAGTATTAATAATACTGATTGCATCCGGTGTTTTGATATATTTTACTTTTAATTATTCAATGGATAAATTGTACGAAGAAAGTGCAGCTATTAGCAATTCAACTCAAATTTCAAAATTAACTTTAGCTTTATATAAAGAAAGCACATACTCTTTAACTCGTCTACGTATTATGCTACTAGAATTTCTTCCAGTAATCACTATTGTAGTGCTCAATTTGATAGTGCCAGAGATTTTTAGTTATTTAATACAATTTGAGAATTACATGCCTGCCAATGCGATTATCATAACATTATTACGTACAGTGCTCTTGAGGCTTTCTTCTTTAGGGGTTTTGTTAAGCCAAATTTACATACAGATAACCGATCCAGATAGAGTACTATGTTCGACGAATGAAGAAAATCGTCTAGAATGTTGGGAGACATATGTTGGACAACAGTTATATAAGTTGATCCTCACAGACTTCGTTCTACAATTCGTCATGACGTTTTTCGTAAATCTTCCAAGGTCGTTCGTAGCCCGACACTCCAATAGTAGGTGTCTAAGAATGATCGGAACTCAAGATTTCTATTTGCCAAAACACGTTCTTGATATCGTATACGTACAAACTATTATCTGGATGGGATCCTTCTTCTGCCCGTTTCTACCAATAATCGGAACTGTATTCTGTTTCCTTATCTTCTACATTAAAAAGTTTACGTGTTTGGTCAACTGTACTCCTTCCCCTATAGTTTACAAGGCGTCCAAATCCAAATCACTGTTCATGTCAGTCCTTTTATTAGGATTTGTGATATCTATTCTACCAGTTGCATATTCTGTTGCAGAGATTGTGCCTTCGTTGAACTGTGGTCCTTTTAGAGGATATAACACGGTATGGGAATTCGTTGTTCAAACCTTTGACGGTTTTCCAAATTTAGTAAGAGAATTTATATTCTTGATTGGAACCTCTACCTTTTCTGTCCCAGCATTCGCGATATTGATATTCTTTTTATATTATTATTGGGCTGTTGCCACAGCTAATAGACATATGGTAGAGGTGTTAAAGAATCAATTGGTTTTAGAAGGTCACGATAAACAGTTTTTGCTCAATAGGTTAAGCGCTTTTATAAGGCAGCATCAGAAACGTTGTGAGCGGAGAAATCGTACTAGTTTCGAAGATGATGACTCTATACAACATAGTTCTAGGTAAGATTGTTAAGGCAATGATATTCTTTGCTAACTTACGAGATTTTTATGCATTTCCACATTCCTATTATTTCTAATTTTATGTTTTGCCTTCCAATTTAGTTAAGACGATCGATTAGTTATATTTCTTGTGATTATGTTGTCCTAGGTGTTTAAATTGCTAATAATATTGTTTAGTCAATTGTTGGTATAAGAAAAGTTTAAATAAGTAATTTAGACGGCGATGGCGTATTATTTACATTTTTTATTTATACACAATATATGTATCTGATTGTTTAATTTAATATTATTAACTAAAAAATATGTGTAATTTTAAGTGTATTCTTCTCTTGTCTTCTATAATAAAATATATCAAGATTGGTCGTCAACGGCATTTATTTAGAAGCATTCGCTCTCTTGAATGTATGTATAATATGTATATATAGGATAAGAGTATGTAGTGATCTCAATCTATCCAGTCGTAATTTTGTTGGAGAATTTTAATTGTTTAGTAAATTGTGCCAATAGCACACGTCCTTGTACCCTAGCATTAACTTTAATTATAAAGTAATATATTGAAATAGTATTAATTACCTGTTTATAAGTATCTAAGAAGCAAGCTATTCTTTTCAAAGTCAATACCACTTTATTTTTTGTCTTGTGATAAAAATATTTTTGCTTTTATTAGCGTCATTTCATTTGTGCAATATACTCAATATAAGATTGTATGATCATTAGCTACAAAAGATAATTTTGAGATTATTTAAAATGTTTATTTTGTTCCATATGACTATTTCGTCTGTTTTACTCTCCACAGTGAGATGGACACTTATAATATTGTCATATGTTTAAAGTTTTATCATAAAAAACAGTATTAAACTACCAAATCACAATCTTACACCCATAGCTAGATCGTCATAGAAAAATCAATCAGACTTATAATGTTCGAAGCCACGTTTGATAAAACTATTTAACTCCTTAGAAATTTTTAATTCTATAAATTAGGTTAGGTTTTGCTTTTAAATTATTAGTTTGGTTTTAACAAAACTGAAAGTGTGTGAAAAACATGGAGCTTAAGAGACTGCAGATTAAACTCCAAACAATCGACAAAGTCCCCAATATCGTATGTTTTATTCCATAGGGCCGGCTATCTCTCGCTCGTAAAGCCTGTTTTTTTACTGTCAACTACACAAAACACATATTTGGGACGGCTTTATGTAAGGGGTGTAGTCTCTAAATAGTAGTACCTACAGATCGCGCAAAACTTAAATGCGCCTGAAGTAGCTGCGCAGAACTTAGTTTTAAGGTATCGGCGGGGATATGTGTGCGGGCAACTGAGGGAACGAACCATCCCTCTCGCTCACACTTATTCATACTCATGCTCCATTTCGCTCACGCTACACGTATTTCTAGATGTACCTGCGCAAGACTACAGAGTAAAGTTCGTACGAGGCACATTTAAGTTTTGCGCGAACTGTAACTTTAGTTTTATGTTCAAAAAAAAAATTTGTCAACCGTTTGTCAGTTGAGACTTACAAATATTATTTTATACTTATAAATATATATGTATCACCAAATTTATTTATAGGCAATTTTTAGATGATTTGACCAAATATAAAACTATCCTAGATATTTATTATTCTATTTAATAAACAATTGAAATATGAATTATTTATAGTTAATGTTTTATATATGTTAGACCAAATTTACAACTTTTCATATTTAGGTTTACTTTTATATATTGACAAAAGTATGCAAATGTCCTGTGTAGTTGTAAAAAGTTCCTTTTTTGTATGATAAATTATGAATTTTTATATCTAAGTTCATCCTATTTTATGAGGCCAGTGCTGAAGTCTTTGAAAATGATAAAAAGTGAAATAACCTAACAGGATGAATGTGAGAAAATATAGCATTTGTGAAAGGTTTTTTTTAGATCGTAATTAATATTTTATTAAGTTACACTTAATTGTAATTTATCAATGGCGAAAAATTTTTTTTTTACTATTTCGTTACTAGTTGACAGGTAGCTAATCAATATATCCCATACTTTTTGTTTATGTATAAAATATATTTGACGATTTCTTAAAATGTATATTTTTTCTATGCTCAAAAACTAATTGCGCCAGTTTTGCTCAACGTTTAATTTTTAAAATTAATTAAATGCACAGAAGTAAGAAATATCTGAGTACTTATTTTACAACATTGACTTGAAGGACCATATTTATAGGATTCATGTGACATATTTGCATTTTAGTTTGTTTTTACAAAAAGGTGTTTTAAATGCATTTAATATTGTACTAACATTCAATCTGTTATGTTAATATTTCAAATCATATTTGATTCTGAGAAAAAAAATAGCTTTAATGCCATAACTGATCGTACTCTATTTGACGTAATAAAGGTCGTATCTCACTTACACGTTCCTGCTACGCCTCGCCTAAAAAAAGATCACTCAAATATGGGCTTTAAGGCATGACGCAGCAGATGCCGATCAGGCGGCTAAATTATGTTGCCTTTATAAATTATATCGCAAGGTCATGCCTTAAAGCCCATATTTGAATGATATTTTTGGAGGCGAGGCGTAGCAGGAACGTGTAAGTGAACTACGACATTAACTCTCCCTAAAAACATTTTACTGGAATTAACTAAATAAAATTAAAACCTTTGGACAAACTACATAAATTGATGAAATCCCAAAGCAAATCCATACTAAAGAAAAAAATATTCTACCCGACACAAGAGTATGTTTACTAAATGGATTTATCAAGTTTACGTCGATATGTAATTCTCTTATATTTAGTGACTACGTACATATTTTTAAATTTCTTAAATGTTAACATGTGCTGTTGTCTATAGATCCGTTTAACGTAGTTGTCATATTAGTGTTATCACTATGGCTTCGCTAATTTAGTATCACAGTATGTACATGATATTTTTTTACGGCTCTCATAAATCCAGAGTCAGTAATTTGCAGATTTTATGTGCAGTTGTCATGATATTAGGATTAAAATTCTTTCGTTATAAATGTAATCTAGTGAGCTGTCTTAAAATAGCTCACTAAAGAATAGTTAGTTCAAAGTCTCTAGCCAAATATCGAAATTGCATAATTACGTCAATCATTGCTTCATATGAAGCAGGTCATTTGCCTCACAAACGTGCGATAAGTGTTGACCTCTTATGATTTTTTGTTTAAAAAATAGTGTCAAAATATGTACAAACGCAAGAAATACCCATAGTATTTGATCCACTTTAATTATTTACCCCCCTTACCCACTTGGTGACTAACTGTGGAAATTCATAAATACATCTTTCAATCATTTTTTGCAAATAGAGTTTAAAATTGTAGCTATTCGATATTAATAGATGTTTATGCAGGACGCTTTGAGAGGGTATGAGGCTTTTAACGAAAGGGTATGTTAATTATTGTAAAAATTAATACAATACTTAACATAAACGGTTTTGACTAATTTCTAACAGGCACGAGGTGGCTCATTGAAAACAACGCCATCTATACTATCTGTCACGAGAACGTATAAATTATGTAAACAAACGTTCAGAAGTTCCCAACATTTCGGTCAAAGGA
>DVZL01006738.1:0-11161 GCA_018236625.1 Lasaia peninsularis | reverse complement strand
AGCATATAATTTGCTTACTTTGGGGTTAGATCAATTTGTGTAATTTGTCCAGTAATATTTATTATTATTATTATATACGAAAACAATTTTTTTTAGAATTTCTGTATGTCTGTCTAAAACGGCTGGACTGATTTTGACGGGATTTTCAATGGCAGACAGCTAATGTAATAACTTTATTATTACATTAGCTGTCTGTATTATGACTTTACTTTTTTCTAGAATTTCATTTTAGTAAATAAAAAAAATTAAATAAAAACGCGGATTAAGTAGCGGGCACAGCTAGTTTGTTACATTATGCTATTAAAATGAAATAAAACAATTAAAAATCGCCTCTGTTGTCAAATGTCATCTATGTTCAACTTTGACGCACGAGGTCCCGGGTTCGATTTCCGGATGTGAGTTTGTTCAGTTTATCTGAAAAACATAACGTGGCATGGGATTGGATTTTTGTCCGATATGGCGACAGACTTGCCATCTGTCACATCATCATCATCATCATCATCTTGGCGTTAATCCCGCCAAAAAGGCCAGGGTCAATTTACCTCAAACACCACTGCCAATTGCCACCTGTCACATCATGGGACCTAATGCTAATCGTAGGTGCATAATAGTAGGCACCTTTGCCAATGTGTGACAATTTTTTATAAAACTTTCACATGTTTTTTTATAAATACATAAGTATGTCTATCCTACCGTATACCTACCGTATGCCGTCTTCAGGCAATGGGGCGTGAATATAATATTTAAAATTTTATTTTGGCAGCCCTGACATGAAATTTTTAAATCTGCCTTCAAAATCGTTGAATGAACCCGGTTATGTCATAAAAATAGTGCAATTATTAAACTGTTAATTTAATTGTTGACAGCCCTAATATTTTGGCGCTCATCAGTCATTGGCCTCAATTTCCGGCAGTTACTTAGTTCAATGCCTCGCCAGATTTGCGTCTTGACGAACGACCTTCACTACATTTGTTGCATAGATTCTACGCTCTTAGGAATTTAGCATATTATCTATTAACTATACTAATAGATAAGATTGGAGTGTTAAAGGTGGTGGGCAATGACGTATAAATGTATATTAAAGCCAAATCAAGAGACGCAATGTAAAAATGCACAGCGCCATCTATTTTCAGATTTGGTACTACAAAAGTAAATAGAATTGAAGATTCTGCCTGTAATATTAAAATAATGGAATTTTATTAAATGCATATTACGTAATCTTTACACTCAGATACTTATACCGAAATAGTATTTTTTGAATTTTTGTCTGTCTGTCACGATAATCTATGAAACGACTGGACCGATTTTGAAGGGACTTTCACTTGCAGACAGCTGAAATAATAAGGAAAAACTTAGGTTACTTTTAGTCAGAATGTTGTTTTAGAAAAATGTCCAAAATGAAACAATTAAATAAAAATTCGGATGAAGTCACAGGCACAGTTAGTTAATAATACCTCAGTACATTTAACGTTATAAAACAAATTTCATGATACAAACAGAAATTCCCGGCAAAAAGAAAATGATACTTCAGCCTTTAGGGTTGCCAATAAATATATTTGGTAAATGACATACTTTATCGATGATTTTTGCTACGATCTGCTGGTAACGGTTATCTGTAACTTTGTTGAGCAAAAAATAACAAACGATCTTTAGGAAATCGAAAGAAAATCACATAGTTGTCATCCGCGGCTTTATCTCGGCAATAATATGTGATGAATGAATAAGTTGAAACGTGGAATGTACGAGGACCTTGGTATTGTATAGGTCATCTTAAACTGGTTATAACATTATCGGGAAAGCTCTGAAAAGATAACCAGAACCATTACAAAACAATTTCTTGCTTTAAAATGTATTTTGAAATCAATGTACCTAATTGTCTGTTGCAAATTAAATTGCGTGGGTAGCTATCTGCACAAATAAATAAAACTGAGGTATTAAAATAATAGCTTTTTACTAAGTGCATATGTTTACAAGATACATATACCAAAATATTTTTTAGAATTTTGGTCTGTCTGTCTGTTTGTCCCTCTCTGAAACGGCTGCACTTATATTCAATGGACTTATGTTATTGGGCTGATGTAATAAGAAGTACCTAACTTATGTTACTTTTATTTAGTAAATAAGTTTGTACCAAGGGCGAAAGAAAAATATACAATACTATCTATTTGACAAGGAACTCCCTAAAAATATGTAACAGTAAAAAATGGAATAAGAGATGGATAGATTAATTGAACATTTCGACTGTCTATTGAGCAACGGTCTTTTTATTGTTGGGAAAAATGTACAGAGCGTTTTGTTATCGAAATGTTTGGGAGGGAGCCAAAGCAATATGGCCTTTTTGTTTATTTGTGATGACAATTATGTGAAGGGTTATTAGAAGTGGAATATTACAAATTGCATTTGTACAAAAACAGTACCTACTATAAAAAAACTGAACAAATTACATCAAAAGATCTAGCCTAATAAAAATACAGACGTCTATGTTCATTATACAAATCCTTATTTATTGCCTGCCCACATTGGGAATTGAACCCGAGACGCTTCCCATGAATCCCTCGACTAAAGTGACACCAACAATGTTAAAATAATAAATAATTTTGTCGCGACTTAACATACTTTAAAATTTCTAAGAATAGTCGAATAGACTATCTGCCTCCCTACTAGGCAGTTCGTAAGAGGCGAACATAGGTTAACTGGGTCACTACCAACATGATCACTGGCGGTAGAGTGCTGTGCAACAACTTGCCCGGGAGATCCACCGCCTTCACTACTCTTGTCACCATAATTACATTGTAGTGTTACGGTTCGGAGGGTAGGACACTGAAGCCTCCACCAACCCATGGTCCTACCGACCTCTCGGTCATACGGACCGCGTCGTAGTCGTCGTCTCCAACCTATTCAAGTTACTAAGTAGCGCCTCCCGCTCTGGTGCTTACGTCACATACCCCCAGAGAACATGATCTCCATATACTTCGGCTTCGCCGCACCTACGAACTCAAGACTCACAAAGACCTAGATCACGCAGCCGGTCTCTAAAACAGCCATGACTCGTTGACATCTACGATGTCACGTAATCGGGCTCCACGCACTTAACCTCAAGCCTTTCAGAATGAAGCTTTTCAGATTCCCTCCCCTCGTCTCTTACCCCCAACGCTCCTGCCATTGCAGAATCGCCACCTGCGTGCCCTCACTCTCCGTTCCCTTGCCCCATTCCTATCCGTGGATTAGCCCACCACGTTTCAAGAAGGCTTATTCCATAAACACTAAATGAAATGTCCTAAAACTTGAAACTTTCTTCTTACTAAAATACCCATTTCCAAGACGCTTCAGAGACAAAATGGTCTATATCTCCCCCAAGCAATAAACCGAAGCAGTCCAAATTTTCAATTTGCGTACCCATGTCATCTTTACTCAGACAAATACATTATTTTTTTATTGCACTGATGCACCAGCCGCTGTCATACATTGGTTTGACTTTCAGCAGTCTAGCTCGGGGAATATATTCCAAGCGATTTTGAACTCTATTTCTATGACACAAACTCCATTTATATGAGATTGCACCCGACGCATTCAATTTATCACTTCGCATTTCGCAAGGACAAGGTTACGACTTTTTTACTTATTGGACAATACTTTGAAACATTTTAGACATAAATTCAGATTTGAGGTCACTGTGATTTCTATTGTTTTTATGTTTGCTACTTTCAGTTAAATATATCTATACAAATAAATAGAAAGAGGGTCTTTATGTAATATTAAAACAAACGCTTTTTACTAAATGCATAATATGTATGTTAACAAGAGTACGTATACCAAAATAATATTTTTTTGAATTTTTGTATGTGTGTCTGCCTGTCTGTTTCCGCTAATATTTGAAATTGCGTGACAGATTTTGACGGGTAATAAAGACTAGCTTAAGCTACTTTTTTCAAACGCGAACGAAGTCGCGGGCTCAGCTTGTAAATATATGCAAATAAATTAAATTTAATTGTCTTTATGTAATATTGATTACTAAAATTATCGCTTTTTATTAAATATTAAGTTATCAAGATCACTGTCAACAAGACCACTGTAGGTAGAGTGCTATGCAGCATCTCGCCCAGGTAGGGATGCACCGCCTTATCTATTCTTACCGTCGTAGTGACATCGTCGGGTTCCGGTCCGGAGGATAGGGTAGCCGGTAGACTTGCACATAAGCTCTAACAGCCCAACCACAGGGCAGCGGCATACCTGCAACATATATGGTGTCTATAGGCCACGGTTGTCTCTTACCGTCAGGAGACCCGTGTACCTGTCCACTGTTTTATCCCATAAAAACAAAAGATATAACTACGATTTCCGCAAAACTCGGTCAACCGACTTGTGATAATTAACAATTCGAATATACCATGATAAATATCCCAACATGGCCACAAAAATATCCCTGGCCGTGTAAACATAATGACTATTTTAATTAAAGGAAATTCGCACCAGAGCTGGGAGTTTGGTGTGATTAATTAGTCGTTCGCTCACGTACCACCTATCTGTGTTCATTATCTAGTCGGAGTGGGCACGATTTTGTAGATCTACTGGACGGAAAAAAGATATTAGCATATTAGTGGAGGTAGACTTGTTGGGCCGAGATAACATACCTCGACTAGACTTGAATAAAATGAAATGGAAATTCATTTTGTATAGAAAATACATCTACTGTTGGGTTGGCTGTTGTTGGTTACTGTTTAAGTAATTCTATGCATTAGTAACGTTGATTAAGAAACAACCATAATTTGCTTACTTTGAGGTTAGGTTGATTTGTCCAGAAAGATTTACTTATCCTAAAATCCTTGTAATATTATTGATGAAAAAAATTGTCAGTACGACTTATCGATGTTTGTTACTCTTCCATGAAATAACTGCCTGACGGATTTGGATGAAACTGTACAATGATATAACTTATACATTAAAATAACACATAAACTACTTTTTATCCGGTTGCCTCAAAAAGAGGATATGTTTTTACGCAATACGTTGGAAAAAATTCTGCTCTTAAAAGTTATCTATGTTATAAAATAATTCACGTGGGCGAAGCCGCGATAAGAAAGCTAGTCTAAGTAGGTATTTCTATGTATCTTGTTAGGTATTTCTATGTATTAGTAACATTAACTAACACACCCATAACACGAGCGTATATCTTGCTAACCTCCTTTGTGGGGTTAGACCAATTTGTGTAATTTGTCTAGGGATATTTAATTATTATTATATTTATTTTGCAGATCGCCTCTATGGACGAGGTAGTCGAGGGCAACTTGTTTTTATGACTTTTTTTTACTTTATCGAAAAGATTGGATTTATGGCTATCATAACGACGGACAACAAACGTACAGGCGGCAAACCTGGCACAAAATGGGACCTAATATCTTAATGCATGAGTACAAACCTCTGCCTACTACTTTGATATACATATACTCGTACGTATGAATGATATACATTTTCAATTAGTCATAAGAAACATGATAAACTATTTTCGGTGTCATTAACATAATATTATAAATGCAACGCAGTTCTGGGGTCCGTGACTTGTATTTTTTACGCTATTGTTACCCATATTTTGTTTGATTTTTACAACAAACAAATATTTGTTTGACATTGATTTTTTTTCTGGTGTTTCTTTTGTTTGAAATCTAAATTACCGGGGAGACCCAGGTTGAAACTCTACGATCCGTAGATTCAATAATATATTTTTTTATTATATAGGAGCTACAGCTACCTAGCTTTTCGCCCGTCGTTTTTTTTGTTTTTAGAGATAGTGGCAAGCCAATAAGCAGACGGATTTCCTGATGGTAGAAATACATATCGCCTATAGACATCAAAGGTGGGAATCGTGCGTTTTGAACCTGAGACTTGGATGATAAGCCTCTTGCATGAGTAAGCTTACCGGCTATCCTACCCTCCAAATCAGAACACGACAATGGTGAGCAGGAATAGGTAAGGCGATGGTACCAATCCGGGCAAGTCGTATCAAGACTCTACCAGCTAGTCAATGTCACCGTTTTGGTGACAATAGACCCTGTGCTTGAATAATTATAATAACATAGATAACTTCTCAAGGAGCAGAATTTTTTTCGACTTACAATACTGTTTGCGTAAAAACATAGCATCTTTTTAATGTAGTCTGTTAAATAGTAGCCTATCTTCTTCCTCAAAATCAACTCCATCTCTGTACCAAAATTTCTTCAAAATCGGTTTAGTAGTTTAGGCGTGAAAGTATATGAGACAGACAGATAGACAGACAGACAGAGTTACTTTCGAATATATATTATTAGTAGGAATAGGCATAATATTAGAAGGAATATAGCAATTGATCGCCATCTCATTGAAGATGGAATATGCGTACTTAGAAACAACCTATTCGCTTCTGATTTGAAGATGGCTAATTATGGTTCTGGGAATACACTTGGTTTAATGAGTTTTTTTCTTTCGCAAACTCACCGAAATATCTTCTGACAAACGAGCTGCCCTGCGCCGATGTTCGAATATATAATGTAATCCGGTTTATTTATGTTACTAATTACTATAATCTGGGTTTTATTTCGTCTGATTAGCTTACTACTACCCGGTTTTTACGACTAATTATTTTAATCCGGTTCATTTTAGACTAATGACTATTTACTATAGCCCGGTTTACTTCAGTTTAATTAGACATAGTAAACTAAAACCCGGTCTATTTTAGCCTGATTAAGTTACTAAAGCCTGATTTAGTAGAATGTTGTTACATATAACAGTTCTTTAACTTCGTTTGATTTATTAAGCCTTATAAACTTACAATAGCCCGATTTCATTTAGCAAAAGCGTTTCCATGAATGATGTCACATAATATAACCGTTCAATAATTCGGGTTTATTTTAGCCTAATAAACGTACAATATTCAGTTTATTTAAGCGTGATTAGTTCACTATAATTCCATTTATTTTAGCCTGATTAGTTTACTAAAGCCTGATATAATTTAGCAAAAGCACTTCAATGATGTCACATATAACAGTTCAATAATGCAGCAGTGTATTATTGACAATTGAACGTGAGCAATATTGCAATATGCATTGTTTACGATGTGTTCGGTCACCGTGATGTTTTCGCTCGACTTCATTGTATATGATTCAGTCTTGATTGAATATTCCGTTGAATATATTATTATAATTTGTTTGAGCAGTAAATATTAGTATGGCAAGCAATATTCGACGTTATAATTTCCGCCTCAAGGCATACAAATTCGAGAAAGTCTTACATCGCGATATTACTATTTTTAAGCTCACTAGCATCACTACATATTATAAAACAAAGTCATTTTCTCTGTCTGTCCCTATGTATGCTTAAATCTTTAAAACTAAGCAATGGATTTTGATGCGGTTTTTTTAACAGATGGAATGATTCAAAAGGAAGGTTTTTATGTATATAACATGTATAGTAAACCCGTGCGAAGCCGGGGCGGGTCGCTAGTATTATATAACTTAAACTCTCTAAAGTCTTACAATAGAGTCACTCAACTGAAATTCAGTGTAGAGATCGGTGGACCTAGGTAAGGTTGTTAAGTCCCACTCAATCGAACTCTGGCTGTCAAGTGATAGGGGGTGACCTAGTCGTAAAAATCCTTATTGATGTATATACGAGTATATAGCAGGTAACAAATATTTCAAAATATATGTTTCGGTAAATATACATTTTGTTGAATTTGGTCCACAGTACATTACACAAGGGTAAGGAGATTTTAATTCTTTTTCATCCCTGCACAGCGTCACCACCTCTCTGTGTTGTTCATCACCTCACCATGTTTCTGCTTAAACACACAACATATACAAATATAATATATTACGCATATCACAGTTATTTACCATTCTGTGGTAAAATATTCGTTAAAATATATCCTATACCTTACATACAAGTGGTTTTTGTGATTATATAATTTTAAATTTTATCATAACACAGCCATTTGCTAAAAAGATCCGGCGAAAGAAACTTAGTGGACTTGTCTTTTTAGGGTACCCAAAGGATAAAATGGAACTAAAGCTCCTCTGCTTGTTTGTCTGTCTATCACAGGCTGTATCTTATGAATCGTGATAGTAAGAAACTTAAAATTTTCATAGATCATGTATTTTTGTGGCCTCTATAACAACAAATACTAAAAACAATAAAATAAAAATATAAAGACTGCTCCCATACAACAAATGTGATTTATTGTCGTTTTATAGAAAATGATGAATGAATGAACGAAAACTTTATTGCACAATTTATTATATTACATTATACAATTATATTTTGGATAACAAATAATTATTCTTAAAATAGATATGCTTATACGGTTACATAGTAGAAATTTTCACAGATTATGTACTGTTGCCACTAGAAGAATATATACTAAAAATATATTAAAATAAATATATAAAGTGTGCTCCCATACAACGAACTTGATTTTGTTGTCTTTTTATAGAAAATGGTACGGAACCCTTAACGCAATATCGCACTTAACGGTTTTATTATTATTTCCTAAATGCAATAATTTTATGTTACACAACAATAAAATAAATTAGAACAAGGACCAATTATTAATCCCAAGCATTTTTGTCATCTACATAATATTAATATTGACCAAGATTATAATAACATTTTTTACATAATTTAGATTTTATATTTTTGTAATTTATTTAAAGGTAAGATTTACTATATTAAAATCTGTTCATCAATTTTGTAGTTCACCCTGAACATTAATCTTTGTTTGTACAAAGAGTTTTATATACAAAAAGATTAGCTCTATCCAATAAAAAAAAACCTTTGATTCTTTTGTGTAATTTCAGACAAAACAAAATTATTTTGATAAAATATTAATCTCTTTGAAGATTCGATTTGGTCATTTAGTTTTATTAGAGTCCAGTCGTTTATCCAAAGTGTTCGTCGTCCGTCTGATGTCTCTGACTTTGCGCCTTCTAGAGGTCGAGCGTAGTCGTAAAATGGGCATAAATTTTTATAAATACGTTGTATGTTTTGTAGCCAGCCGGTGTACTGTCGCTATGAACAATTCACGTGTAGGTGTGCGTTGAGTTTGTAAGATGCATCGGCAATGTACGAGTATGTACTAGGTCTCACAGAGTAAGCGGGCTTTTTATCATAAATTTGATATATTTAGGTATTACTTTGATGAAATCCCTGTTAAAAAAATAGAAAAATGACATATGATCACGCCCATGTCTCCGAAGGGCTAGGCAGAGATACATATTTATCCGTATTAATGCATGTATGCATGTTGCCCAGAATCTCTATCTGCTGCGATTTCTCTCCATAGCTTTCGACTGGTCACATTATGGTACTTAATACCATCGGCTATTTGTGGGCTGAATTCAAAAATGAAATTTGTGATAAATGAGCTAGAAAGTTTTTAAAAATGTAGTAAGCATTGAATACATCTTGATATTTTTCTTTCGTGTTTCACAATCGATTGGTTTTAACCAAATTTGTAGATTAGCCTTTCGAGTAATCAATTACAATGTAAGTTTATATTTATAGTGAAATGGTAAAATCGAGTATTACATACATTTCGAGTCACTTCAATGCTAATCGTGCCATATTATGCACATACTTTAGGAATATAGGAATTTTAATTTTACATAGGAATATAGGAATGTTTTAATTTTTCCCATATAACTTACTAGCCGTCAATGTCAGGCGGAATTAAGTTCGCCGGCTCAGTCAGTATATTATAAAACTAAACAGATACACATGTTTGTAATAGATTGGTGATACTTTTCAGAAGTGTAACAGGAATAAAGGTTAGAAGCCGACGACCCAGTTCCCGTGCCGAGGACACAAAGGTCACACAGCCATCGGCCCGGGAAGCGCGTAACGTTGGCAAGGTTGCGATGTTACGCAAGTATCAGCTATGAGAGTTTATTGGTACGAGATAGGCGTAACAGCTCAACCGATTTCTATTACATTTTCATACATCGCCTCTATGGTGCAGTGTCATCGGCGTCGGGTTGAATTCCCGGATAGGGCAACAAATTGTAAAGTTTACTGGTATGTGGCTGATATAGTGACCGACTTTCCACGTGTCCTATAGCCTAACTAACTTTCCACCCGCGGTTTTGCTCGCAATTATTTTTATGTAGTCGATAAATTAAGCCTATGTGTAATTTTGATGCATAACCTATCTTACTGTAAAATTTCATCCAAATCCGTTCAATAGTTTTTGCGTGAAGGAGTAACAAACAAACAGACAATCATTCATATATATAATATTTAATAGCTGTTGCCCGCAGCTTCACCTGCGTATAACTAACATACAAACTAAATAACGTTACAATACGTTTGTAAAAATAGCTTATTTTAGATTTTAGCTTTATTCCTACTCCCACGGAACCCCCTTAAGTTAATGGCATAAAAAGCCTACATGTTACTCCATAGTACAAACTGTAATCCCACAAAGTTACACATAAATCCATTCAGTAGATTTTGCGTGATTGAGTAACAAATTAACAGATAAACAAGAATTCTTAAAATGTGAAAAATGTGTTCCGCTGCTTATTTTTAGTCGCCTGGACGTAATATTATTTTTATATGTCTTCAATGTACAGAATTGATTTTTCTACGGCTTTATTATTATGTATAGATAAGATATAATCAACTAGATATGTATCTCTGTATATCCAATCGGGGATATGGGCGTGAATATATTTTTTAATGTTTTCAAAGATAAGTAGCCTATATAGATCACGAGCACTTTAAAATGGCTTATAAGAACATTATAACGACTCTCTCTCAGCATTTAACTGTGCGAGTAGAATACTAATAATATGGAGAACAATTGTGAAATCAATCTCTGAAGTAACCTTGGTAACGTCAATTCCATCATGAATTACTGGAATTGCCAATAAATTGTTGTTATTATGTCTTATTCGAATTATCAAAATAAGGTTGTCTTTTTACCCGCCTACATGTGAAGTTCGTCGCCTGGAGAGTTCTGCTGTAATAAATATAATCTTTGTTTTGCAAAAGAGGCCCAAGGGGAGATTCAGGGAAAAATTCAAAGAAATTAATTTTATATATTGTACACTTTCCATCCGTGGCGCTTGGTGAAACTTCATTTTATGTGATTAAATTTTAATAAACACTTGCACTATTTCACTAAATTTATTTA
>DVZL01006737.1:0-11162 GCA_018236625.1 Lasaia peninsularis | reverse complement strand
TAATGCATCTGCCATTATTGCTTTTTCTGTTGGTCCAAAGGTTGGCTGGTAGAGAATGCTATACGCATTAAGCTCGCATTTTGTATAACATATTTATATATGATGTACAAAAAAGATTAAATAAATAACTTTGAACTAGCGGATAACACACTTGAATAGATTTTGGGTCATAAACCATCGGAGTATTTCGCTCTCTCTCCCACACACGTGCCTTATAGGCGGTCATAGTGATACACATTATTATTGTCAATAAGTGTTATCAATAATAAATATAAAGATAATAATAAAAATACTTGTACCTTAGTTAACAGTTGACAGAAAAGAAAGATGACTACTTATATCTAAAACTATTTACATTAAAATTCTAAATCAGAAATATCAGAGTCATCGTCATCCACATGAATTATCAAATGCGGAAAAATAATTTACATAAGTTTAAAAGCGTGTATTAGGCAGTGGTAATGATGGAAAACAAATGACTCGTAATATAATAATATCGCATCACCCTTTGTATCGCACCGCCGCCGTGTACCTTCGATGACTTATTTATTTTTGTCGATAATGGCGTTGCGCCTGCGCAGCATGTGCACTACCCTAGCCGGGCTGTGTTTTATGACTCAAACTGCACGGACAAAATAACTATACTATAGTAGGTACTATGTATACGATTTTTCGTTTTCAAAAACTAAATCCACTTTATGTTTTATTAATTATCTGTTGTAGCAACAGACTAAAATAGATATGATACAAACTTCAATAGTTAAAATACAGATTAAAAATTAATGTGTGCTGCCAATGTTATTGCTATATAATACCTAGATATTATTATTTTCAATAAATACCTACGCTGGTAATTATCTCCTGATGTCAATTGTTATCATTTATTTTACAAAGGTTTATGCGTATATTCTATATTTTTAGCTTCTTGTATAATAAAGCCGCGTTAAAATTTCTGTAAATAATTTGTTTTTGCTGCTAAGGCAATTTCATTAACATGAAATTTTCTATTTTATAATTTTATTTACTAGCAACATTATAATCTGTCGTTGCGTCGTCGGTCGTCGTAGGATTAAAATTTACTTTACCTGGAAAGTAAAACTCAAACTTTTTTAAAAGTATGAGTATTTTATGTTTTTAATACAAAAAATATGTATTACTTCATAGCATATGATATAATAAAGTTAAAATTCTTAATAGGGCGTTAGTTAATGCAAAATAGTGGTTACAATGTTTGCAAGGTAGATTGTTATCAAAAAAATATTGGAAAATATTTTTAATAATGTAGTCTAAATAGTGAAATAAGTAATTGAATAATTTACAATAAATACCTAAAAAGCGTAAAACAAATAGTGGTCAAGTGTAAGTGGGTCAAGCCTTAAAAAATTATCAGTGCTACCTATTGATTACATTGTACAATGAATGAAAAGAAGTTAACTCAGAATTTTAAAAGCTATATCAACGTCTCGCCTGTGGTAAGTCGTTATCTTATTCCTATAAATTTAGGACGAGTGTTTATTTTGAGATGGGGAACTGTATAAAATTGCTGTGTACTGTGTTAGATATATTATGTTGCAGTTATTTATGAGTATTATAATTCATTAATTAATAATAAAATAATAGGTTAGTGTGTAGGAAAAGGAGCGCTGAGGCAGTGGGACTAAGTAAAATCATTATTTTTTGGTTTTCTTTACTTTTTATATATCAAACTAGTAGAGGTTAATTTTAGGAAGGAGGGAGCTGAGGCAGATGAGATTAAAAATAAAAAATGCCTTTAGAATAAACATGTTAATAATGTTTAGTGAACAAAATTAGTGTTAGAGCTTGGTTTGGTTTTGAAAGCTACCTACTGAAGGTAGGCTTTGGTGTATAAGGAAATTTTTAACTGTACCTGGAAAAAACCAAGGTGTGG
Source organism: Lasaia peninsularis (assembly GCA_018236625.1). Taxonomy (NCBI): domain Eukaryota; kingdom Metazoa; phylum Arthropoda; class Insecta; order Lepidoptera; family Riodinidae; genus Lasaia; species Lasaia peninsularis. The sequence goes on along the minus strand of DVZL01006737.1, from coordinate 9,253 downwards.
TCCAAGAATGGACATTGAAAATACTGGGGCATTTACTTTTGACATCATTTTCCATAATTCACTAGGAGTTGCAAGCAGCACTAATATGTGAATTTTATATGTATGCTTCACTACATATTATAAAACAAAGTCACTTTCTCTGTCTGCCCCTATGTATGCTTAAACCTTAAAAACTAAGCAATGGATTTTGATGCGATTTTTTTAATAGATGGAGTGATTCATGAGTAAGGTTTTTATGTACCTATATAATATGTGTAGTATAGCCTTGCGGAGCTGGGGTGGGTCACATATTTTAAGAGGTGACTTAGGACTTGAAGCCTATAAGAGATGCACTGGTCATTTATTAGCTGATAAGTTATTAAATATGAATTGAAATGTTATTAAATATTAATTGAAACAAATACTGAGACAGTCACAGAAAAATCACAGAACATTTTTACAGTTGAGCAACATTTTAACAAACAAAATGTTGTAAAAAAAACCGTATTTATGCTATAAGCTCTAAGGATGCTTCCCAATTAGTTGACAGAGTGCAAAGTGGGCATTATCTGACTTCAGTGATGGTTTGGTTTGGTGTTAGCTATGAAGGAGTGACAGTCATATTTTTGTGTAAAAGATACCAAAATATTGACATAAGTGTATCAAGATACCATTCTTGAGAAGGTAGTTAAGCCCCTTAACAACACCATTTGCAATAACCAATTATCGTCCTTCTAGAAAGTCTCGGTGCCGGGTCATAAAGCTTGGTCTACACAGTCTTGGTTGGAAGTGAACGTTTCAGACTTTATCAGAGCTGAAGTCTGACCGTCGCCTAGTCCTGATCTTAATCTGCTGGATTATGATTTATCTTCAGTTTTATAGAGTACAGCTTGCTCTAAACATATTGATAATTTGGAGTTCCTAAAACAGTCCATACAATTGGCAGTGAAGAATTTCCCCATGAAAAGAGTGCGTGCTTCTATTGATAACTGGTCTTAATGTTTAAAGGACTGTATTGCAGCTAATGGAAACCACTTTGAATAAGCTTTTTATATTTTTAATTTTTTTGTATTAAACTAACACACTGTAAAAGTAATAAATGTTATTTGCAATTAAAAGAACAATTTTTTTAAGTTAATATTTATGGCAGGACTAGCTATATTATAGTCATGCAATTCACATTATTTTCATAAATCTTAAGTTTTGATGAGGCACATACAGTGTCTCACTATTTCTAAAATATGAATTTCTAATACTTCAACATTTGTTTTAAACAAATAATGATTTTTTTTACGAATACACATATAGTTAAGATGTATAAATAAGGTATAGGTAAAATTTACACAAATATCAGTTATATTTGGGTAAATTTTACCTATACCTTGATTGCCACAACTTATTACTCATATATATATATATATATATATATATATATTACCCCCCCCAAAGATTCTTATTAATTTGCCAGAATTTCCCTAAATAGGACTACTGTATTGTATAACAGAAAAAACATATCCGTTATAAGCTAAAAGAGATGCATTCAAGCCTGCAATTTCTTTAATTCTTCTTAAAACATATACAAATCTATCAACTTTATTACAAAGTTAGTTAATAGTTATGTGATTTCCAATTACAAAATTTATCAATTGTTATTGATAGGAAGTTTTGTAGGATGTACATTTTCTATTTCTGTATTCTTACAAATACATCTATTTTTTTAATTTCTTTATAATGTTCTTTTTGTTTAGGTTTTATTTCAATCTCTACTGTTCAAATGGTTCAACTGTTCCCTAGCAAAGCTGTGGGAATAGGCTGATAATAATAAAATTCTATATTTATTCCAGAGTAAAGGAGACAAAAATGGTTCTATTCAAGAATTGAAACCCAAATTATTGAATGGTGAGTGTATTTTTTACTAAGTACTTATTATATAAAAGTCTTTATTATTTATCACCAATATAAAATACAAATGTTAAACATTATCAACTTGAAGCTGGGGATTAATCCATTTATTTAAGTACTCTTATGTGTGAAACAGCTTACCTATCCTCCAATAGAAACATGACAGTCCCCAGCATTAACGTTTTAGGTAGGTTTAATAAGGTGGTGGTTTTAAAGTAGTTTCCTTTGAATTGTATAGAATAGAAAATATTTTATGCACATAGACCTAAATCCAAAGAGTAAAAATAGAACCTTATTACTAATTACATATATAGAGACTATTCCAGTTTCTATAACAGATGATATTGTGGTCGGTTACTAGAGTCTAGAATGAAGAATTAATTAAACATTAAATATTGATAATTATGGTTAGGCAATTTTGGTAATTTTTTCATTTAAGTAGATTCAAATCTTTTTGCAACCCACAATTACTGAAACCCATACAAAATTGTTAACAGTTCTTGTTTGTCCATAAGAGCTTTAGTTGTATCAGTGATAGTATTTTCTTTGGTGGATCAGGTGGGAGCTAAAATTCTGTTAACACAAGAGATTACCAAAAAATACATTTTCAGTTAAATTTTAAAATTTCATTATGTTTACTTTTAATATCCAACATGGTCAAGCATTATACTTTGAAAATAACTATGATAGGGAAATTTCAGTATCTGTAAAAAATTTAAATTATTAACATACTGCAAATAATTTTTACAATTGATAGTTTCAATGGCTTTTACTAAAATAACAAGCAACCTTTTTTTAATTTTAACAATGTTTCAACACTTATGAAATACTAGCAGTTGTTCATATCTATGCCCGGTATTTTAAGGTTATTTAGTCGAATAATTACTTGGTTTATATAAACTTTTATCCCCTATTGTATATATTATGCATATTAAAATATGGGTTGCAGCAAAGTCTGTAACTGGAATTACTCTAAGCCTGATAAAGAATATAGTTAGCTTTCATAATTTCATTTTTTGAAAAATATAATGAGAATTAATTTTAAAATTCATCTCTATTCAAAAAAATCTTTACATTTTAACTAGGTATTAAACACCACGTCTTGTTCCAGTGACGTAAATCACAATAATATCTCCATTACGTATGCGTTACGCTCACCTAACTGTACTACCTTTTGTGTAAGTCAAGGCGACGTAACTAGTACACTGTGCGCCTTATTAACGTTATGTAAGCTCTATGTCTTTTGCATAAGGTTGGTATTGGTTTGATTAACTTGAAGTTTTCCTAAATGGATAGAAATGGGGAGCGAATGAATGATAACCCATAGAATCAGTTGCAGTGCAATGTCGTGTTGCGATGGGGATTCTTAGGAAAGGTACGAAAAATAAGTTCTCATAACTTAAATAATGACTTTAATCTCTGCAGAAAATTTCACTTTCTTCCCCTCTTTAAACGACGTAAAATAGCTGATGTATCATTACTAAAAATTATTTCAGGTGAAATAAATTGCACCGAACTCTTAAACTCCCTGTCATTCAATGTTCCCACATATAGACAGCGTTTTAATCCACCATTACTTGTTCCATCAACCAGTTCATATTATCAGCTGAATTCTTTTTTGCTGCGAGTGTTTAATGTTTTTATTAAGCTTTGCAAACAATACGATTTTGTCTTATTTACCACCAGTGCTACTACAGTAAGACATCTGTTGAGTGCAGATTTTTTCTCTGTATAAATGTTAGTATTAAGATGTGTTTCCTGTGTTAATAGCTAGTTTATCTTTCTTGAGTGTCCTCACAGGCAATATTATTTTTTATGTAATCTCTATTCCTGAGAACATGTAATTGGCTTTATGTATTTATCCTTAATTTTTAAATTTCTTGTCTTTTTGTAAGCTGTTTGTCCTCCAATTAAAATAAATAAATAATTATTAGAAGCTGCGGTAAAATATGACGTCCGTGGAAGAAATAGCACTCAGTTTTACGATGGCGTAAAGTTGATGATTAATTTTTGAGTATGTATAAGGAATATAACTGTATTAATCTCTACTTCCCTACTAATATTATAAATGCAAAAATAACTCTGTCTGTCTCTCTGTTACGCTTTGACGCCTAAACTACAACCGATTTTTATGACATTTAGTACAAAGATATGGTTAACTTTGATACTTTTTAACCGACTACTAGAGGGTACGTTTTTATGCAATAGGTATTATAAGTCGGAAAAATGTGCCCTTTGAAAGTTGTCTATGTTATTCAAATAAATAGGCGGGCGAAGCCGCGGGCGGAAAGATAGTTAATAATATTTATGAATTTGATGTGCTTTTATTCGATCGCTCTTGGGGGTTCCAGGAGAGTGCGAAAACAAAAAAATACTTAAATCCTTCAATTATGTTGTAATCGTCATCTGTGTTTCTGTTTTCGTAAGAAATTTAGCTTTGCGGGGGATGTACCGATTCGTCATCAGTCCGTCATTTCGCACATCTTTCGATGGATATTTTTCTGTGAAACTGTTGTGTACCAAACAAACATACGTTTGTTTTAAATTAGGTCATTGGGAAGAATTAAGATTTACTATGCGGAAGAATATAGTGAGTCTTCTTTCATGATTAATAATTGATAAATTACATTTGAGATAACAAAGCGAATAGACAAACGGGTCTCCTGATGGTAACAGACAACCGTGGCCTAGACACCATAGATGCTGTAGGTGCGTCGATGACCCAGAATCAGCCGAGTAAAACCGTCGATTTTTCAAATCATGATATAGTGTCGTACGTTGATCAGGGGCTTGAAGATGTCTGATGCTCATCAGTTCCGAGCTTTACCATTTAGTTAAATATTTAGTACAAATCCGATTTCCGATTATCTGAAATTAATACTCTATAATATAACAACGATAACGGCTAATGACAGCCACGTGGTTGGCATTCAAAAAATACTATCTGTGAAACACGTTTATCGCAGATACGCACTGAAACTGAAATAACCTTGGGGAACAACGATAACAATGAGATTTATGTTTTGTAAAATCTGACACTGATAATACGTAGTCTGAAGAATTTATTTATCGAATAATATCTTGAGGTGGCATTCCGATAGGTTGCTAGCGACGAAACAACGACGCGTCTGCCCCAATGTAATGTAGCCATCTCCCGTAAAAAAACCCAAGTCTCGCAGCTCAGTTTTTATACCGAAAAAAGTTATGAGAGTTAAAGAAAAGTTAAAGAAGAGTGGTTACTTAGACACCAGCATTGGTGTTTAGGTGCATCGCTTGCTTCTCCAGTCACAAATAACAATAACGAACGAAATAAGCCATGCCACGCATATAAAATATAAAATAAAATATAAGTAATATATATTATGCTCATTAACAATACCGTTACCGTTAACAATACAAATAATACTTACTCATTAACAAAACTCATAATCAATTGACTATCGGTACCTTAGAACTGCTACTGTAAAAGAAATAATATTTAAGAGATAAAAAAGTGTCGCTTGTCATGGTCAGGGGTTTTGCGAGAAATTGGTTAGCACAAAAACTGTATCTAGACCAATGTCAAGACTCCGAGGCTAACGGAACATACGTTGTTTATTGAAATAAGCAAAAAACTGCAGATGCTTAACAGTACCTTTTGCTGACATCTTTTTCTTCGTATTGGTCCGGGTCCTCTGAGTAGAATAAACCAACTGCCTTTCTACCAGGCAGCTCGTAAGAGGCGAGCATAGGTTAACTGGTTTACTACCAACATGACCACTGGTGGTATAGTGCTGTGCAGTAATTCACCCGGGTAGGGATCCACCGCTTTACCTATTCCTGCCGCCATAATGACGTTGTCGTGTTCCGGTCCGGAGGGTAGAGTAGCCGGTAGACTTGCGCACAAGTTCTAACAGCCTGACCACAGGGCAGCGGCGCACATACAACATTTATGGAGTCTATAGGCCAAGGTTATCTCTTACCATCAGAAGACCCGTGTGCCTGTTCGCTGTCTTGTGTCTTGAACCTTGATAACGTAATTGCTGCGCTAAGTTTTCGGATATACTAGAAAGGAGTAAGCTCGTAATCGCTTCGCCTAGAAAACAAAGACAAGTTCAAGTGCAAGGTAATAAAGGATTTAGGGCCTGGTCGCCTTTGTGGTGGACCGAATGGACCGAAAGACTACAAATGGTTGTAATGCGCAATAGACATTGAGCCCGCCGGGCCGTCGACTCAACATCATGTTGGCAACATGCGGCCACGTGTGTTGCCCGCCGACATGTTGGCGGCTTGCGGACGTACCAGAGCGCCGCTTAGTTACTCGGCGAAACTTGATCTGTAGTGATAAACTGTCACCTAAGTTCCTCATCTCAAGCCGCCGACTTGTCGCCGACAATCTTTTCCGAATTGCAATGAGTAAAGCCGCCAACTAATCCGCCGACTAAAAGTAGGCTGCCTGGCGGGCTTAGTGTGTGTATTACGCCTTATACTATCTGAATACGGTTCGTTGATTAAAGAAGCCGGGCTATGGAGAAAAAATAAGAAACATACAAATTTGCATAACATATAAATGATTGTTTGTTTTAATTTCATTTATTTTTATCTTAATGAGTCAATTTGTGTCATTGTTTAGACGGCGGACGAAAGATAACATGATCTACCAACATTGAGATTGTTGATTCATCATTACGTGAATATTAGTATCGGTGAATTGTCTGCAGGTGAGCTGATAGTGGGACAGGCGCACAGCGTGGTGATGCTACCGCCGCTCAGCGAGCGGGAAGGCGGCAGGTTCGGGTCGCTGTTCGTCACCAACTACAAGCTGACCTTCGTGCCGCTTGACACTACCGCCATCGATGTGAGTTAATATTACACACATATTATTTGCCACGGTCGTAAGTGTCTGCCATTAGTCAAGTTTAATTAATTTGCATCAAGTTCGAAATAGTCTTAGGTGGTTAATATACTGCTCCGTCGCCTGGCGCGGAGTGGCAGATTTTAATATTGTATGCAAGTACATAGATTAGTATAGAAAACATGCCAGGTCTAACACACCAAAACCACGTCGCAGCGCGGAGTCGCGCCTGGCGTAGTTACATAATAGTCTGTAAAATATGTTTTTTTTTAAACTATAAAACAATAAATGAAACGACTTTCATTTGAAAAATTTTGTTCTCCAAAAGCTATACTTAAACTGTCCGAAATACACGAAGATAATGTCTAGGTAACCTCAAAACGCCGGTAAAAGCTAGTAGTTGAATAACCCTGATGTTACATTTGAAATACAGGAATATGGTCAAAAAAACTACCTGATCGGTCCATACGATGTTCCACTAACTGGCGTGGGTGCAATATGGCAGACCGACGGGGGCGCCAATAGAAGGAGAAGAATACTACCTCGGGCAGATGTCTCTGTCAAATTAAAAGGGCTGCAAATTGTTTGTAAGGTAAACATTTTATTTATGTTAATTGAAACTAAATAAAATTTCCCTTCCGTTTCCAGGTGACGATACAAATCCTGACGATGGTTTTACAAGCACATTGTCTATTGTCACGTGACATTGACTAGAGTCTTGCAACGACTCGCTCGGATTGGTACCACCGCCTTACCTATTCCTGCCACAATAGCGTCATTGCTTGCCAGTGTCGTGTTCTGGTTTGGAGGGTAGGGTAGCCGGTAAATTTACTCACGCTAGAGGCTTTCCATACCAGATCAGAATGACAACGTACCATTTCCACCTTTGGTGTCTATAGACGACGTGTATTTCTTAGCATCAGGAAATCCGTCTGCTTGTTTGCTTCCAATATCATAAAAAAACCAAGTAAACATTTTCAGGTGTCAGTCACGGTCCAGTTATAGCTGGAGTGGTGGGGGCCCAGAAACCCCAATACGACATTTGGGGTAACACCGTTAATGTTGCCTCACGTATGGACTCTACAGGAGTGATGGGGAAAATCCATGTCACTGAAGACACTGCGAAGTAAATACTTTTTCTTTGTAGTATTTTTTTAGTCACCTCTATGATCCCGCGAAGTGCAACTTATTTTTCAGACAATCTCTAAAACATTACGTTGCCTCAGATTACATTTGTACCCGATACTGCGACGGAATTGCGACTTGTCACATCACGGGACTTTATCTTGACGGCTAATCGAGGGTGCACATGTTTCGGGGATAACTTTTGACTCGGGATATGAGCGTAGTGTTTTTCATAATAATGATGACTAGGTGCTCGTGAAATTATTAGTATCGTTGACTAATAATTTTATGAGATAATTTGCTTACTATGTATAAGAAAAAAATCAAATTAGAAGTTTTACATCAAAACTCAAGCTACTAAATTTGAAAAGAGATCGAAAATGGAAGAAATCTATAAAAAATAGGCTGCTATAATACTTAAAATTTACTGTCATTGAAGAATCCCATACTATCGTTTAATAATATTAAGGTTAATACTATAATTACAAAATATGATCTTAGCCATGTCATACCTAAACTACTGAACCTATTATAATGAAATTTGTTATAGAAAGTTGAGATAGGAGGTGAAAGTTTGTACCTATTAAAGTTTGTTACTGACAAAGATGTTACCATTAAACTTTTATACAGAGTGTTTTAAAGAGTACCTAAGTATTTGGGCTATTATAATATTAATTGGTTAAATTCACGTCAAGTATATACACTCTAATTGATGTGATTTCCCAATGGTTGAAGTTTTGCCATAATAATTGAGATTATATTTGATAATCAATAAGACTGAAGACAAGTAATTGTCGTAAAGGGGTCTTAAAATATATATTTTTTTTACTTTAAGCCAAATTAAATCAGTTACTATATAAGTTCGGTTTTTTCAGGGTACTGATGAACGCGGGATATACCTGCGAATGTCGGGGCCCAACGTTTGTGAAAGGAAAAGGAACTTTAGTGACGTATTTTGTTAAAACGCCTAATATTGGTAGTTAAATTTAGTCAGACCTATAAAATATTAGTACCATGTATCATGGCCTCAATCACGTATGAATTGTGTGATGGATGTGAGGATTGATAGATTGGAATGTCTTTAAAGGTGGATTTTTGGCAAAAATAATACTTGGGAGAAATGAAAGAAGTACCGAGAAAACTCTTGTTTCGATTTTTCGATCGCACTCCCATCCGCTCTGCGCGTGCGCCGCGTTATGAGGAACTTCTATAAAAATACCTTAGAAATAAAATTAGTTTTAATTGGGATTTTACATATGATGTTGAAAACACATATAAAATATGAGTGGGTGGAGTGGAGGACATTTTTAAAACAAATAATTTAAATATTTTGCCGCCCCCGACGAACACTATGGTAATAGGAAAATGTCAATTTTACAGGAGGCGATTAAAACTGAATATCTTAAAAAATAT
>DVZL01006736.1:0-11163 GCA_018236625.1 Lasaia peninsularis | reverse complement strand
CTAGATGATATCGAAGCAATAATAATCTGGGGAATTTGATAAGGGCGTCAGCTTTTACACAGCATCTGCTATATTAGCTCTGTAATGTAGAAAAGAAACCATCCCCAATTCTAGATGAAACACCAGCCGCTACCAACCCTGCATAGACGGATTAATGGAAAATTGTAGTCGAAGTTTAATATTCTGAATTTGAGTATCCGTCGCCCTTTTAATTGAAGTTTGCAGATTATTCCCGACTGTTGCTTATATTTGAATGTCATTGTGACTTTTTGGGGATTGTCCGATGCCGTTGTTTTGTGTCTGGGTCGCTGGTGATTAGAATCGGGATAACAATGGGAGAGGCGAGAAATATGAATTTTTATTTTAAAAGGGTTATTTGGCATCCATAGATTTGATATTTTTAATAACGATATTACATTTCAACTAAAATATATATTTAGAGTCTAGAGTAGAGTTACCTCTTTCCCCTAGAGTTAGAGGACCTCTTCCTTTTTTGAAGTCAGTTCATAAGAGCTAGTTTATTTTTAAAGGGCTCAAAAAGTAGCTGTGAAAATTCGAATGTTGAAAATGTTCATGGTAACCACTTCATCACTAGCGGTCACTTTGATAAGTTCATCACTTTCATGGTCAACTTAAAAAGAATAATAATGTAAACATAGAAATCGATGGAGGATAATCAAAATGTCACATGGAAAATTATTTTATACTTGTGAAGGTTATTAAGTACTTGACAGTAATTATGGCCAATGGTCAAGGTTGTTAAAACTAATTTATATGTAAAATTCGTAGAGCATGATGGTGGTCATTATTTTCGTACAGGAAGCCAATTAAAAAAATATAAAAGCTATAATCGGGAAGATGAATATAAATTGTCTTCGGCATGGAATCCAATAATTAGTAAAATGAAGCTGCGCAATCAACAGAAATCTGACGATGTAGTTAATGTTGTGTCTAGGGTATCTAGTGATGACGTGGGAGTCGATGAAAATCTACTAAATCACTATCAATGTAACTTGGTTGAAAGTTGAAACGTCGAGTATCTATACAAGTACCTAAGTCAATTCACGCGTCTACGCCTATTTTAATATAAATACCTACATATAATTTAAATTACGGAACGCGTTAGTTTAAAAATTAGTATCGTAGTAGACCTGAAGCATTACAAGTACTGTAATAGTCTCCATTGTAGCATAGAGATAATAAACCAAGTGGATAGAATAAAAGAAATAAGAACAAAAGTAAACCTTTGCAAAATGTTAAGACCAATGCAGATTAATCCCTTGAATGTTGTCAAAATTGTAAAGAGCCAACTGTTAAAAACGAAATAAAATTTAAACACAACCTCATTTAAAGAAACAGGAAATGTTATTTCCGTTCTTCGATATTCAAATGAATTCCTATCTTGAACAACAGAATTATAAGAAAACACGCTGAATACGTGTTTCGAAATGTCAGACCTCATCGCTTACTTCCAGCGAGACAATCAGCAGTCTTAAAACAAAAGATAAGTATTCAGTAACAGTGCCAACTGTTTCCACTGCAAAATGAATTCCATTTTAAAGTCCGTTTATTATGAATGGCCGACAACGTGCAGTATTTTATTGATAAACAAACTTAAGATATCAGTGGCGTAGTATATACTAATATAGGTTTGGGCAAAGTGACTTTTGCAAGGCCCCTTTTATACAAAAGGAGCTAACAGTTCACTTGATGTTAGATAATTAATCATCCGCAATACGAATATTACAATTGCGTTCCTTTCTTTTTTTTTGTAGTTATCTAAGTCGTATTGTTAAGTTCTTCTGTTCCGAAGATGTAACTATTATATTATTTTTTTAACAGATAGCTTAACGTAGTGACCCTCAACTCACCTGATGGAAAGTGAAAAAGGGGTCAAAGGTGGAAGCATTCACCTTTTATTTAAAGCTGCATAAATTATAACATTCTGGAAATACCTTTCCTGGCAGAGAGTTCCAATCCTTAGTCGTTCAAATAATAAAAGAGGAAGCAAAACATTTTGTTCGTGTGAGAGGAATAAATACGCCTCGAATTACGGCTAAAAAATGGAGCTGGTGGAATTAAATTAACTTACCAATCTACGCTCGACAATGTACATTGTACAGTGTACATATAAAAAAATAGTCCCTGGATGACCGAGCTTTGCTCGGTGTTTGGTTAATATATCACATTTTTTTGACATTGTATTTGACATAATTTATTTTGTTTTTATTGTTTCTGTAGGGCCCCCAGGAACAGTTTTCTCACAAAAAGAAAGAACTCAAAAAAAATCGACCGGACTGGGTTTTGAACCCAGGATTCTGCGTAAATATGCACCCGATTACCCAACTGAGCTATAGGTACTAATTTAACAAAACTTGGCGAAATTTATCTTTGTATTGTAATGATAAAGGTTTTTGTTCCATAAAGACACGATTAATAAAAGAAACCTGAAAATAAAACCTGACTAGATCGATTTATCGCCCCCGACTTACAAAATTTCAAGAAAATCGTTCAAGCCGTTTTCGAAATCGCTGATGTATACAAGAATTGCTCGTTTAAAGGTATTTTATACTTATTATACTTCCCGTCACGAGAAGCTATAATTTTTGTAAACTAACTCCTTTTGCCAAATAAATATTTTTACTGCGAGACAATAATAAACTGACCATATTCAATCGAAGTAAAAATATATACGGGTTATATGAAAGTAATAACCGCGACTATGATTCGGTGGTAGTTTAGTGACGATTATATTTACTTAGATTGTGACTTTTTAAATAAAATATATCTCAGAATTGAAATAAAACTATTATTTTAAATTATATTGTAGGTATGTATTTCTAACTTAACTATGTTTATTTTATTTTGTTTCTAGATATTTTCATCATTATGAAGGTATAATGTATTTCTTATACATTATACCTAAATACCTATATTTTTATACCTAAATACCTATAATTTCAAAAGGCTTTCAAAAAATTCAACCTATTTAAGTCAACTACCATACAAAACAATTTTACGTTTCTCTCGACATTTGAAACTTTTAAAAATATTAACACCTTGATATTTCTGGCACTTTCCAGATGGCATCGACTAGACTGGGCCAAAACAATGGCGAGCATTGCTCTCATGTATTAATCCGATCGAGATTTGCAAAACTCTGCTACAAGACATTAGTTAATTGATTACTAGCTGACCCGGCGAACTTCTTACCGCCTAACAGTCAGATGATAGAATGGTACAAAATAAATATTAATGTAGACACATATTATATAAAAAATATAAATAGTTTATACATAATACATTTCTGAAACTATGCATAAATGTCTATCATTACATACGGTGTTTGACAGCATGGACAACTAATGTTTGACATTTACTAAAAATGAACATTTGTTGAAAATGATTCAACTTTCATAATTATCTATTCATCGAGTTTTCATTGTTTTAAGATGTATTCTGCTATTCGGGGCGAAGACAATTCCAATAAAACCATGAAAATCGGTCCAGCAGATCTATAGTTATAAGTGTTGGTATAGTTATAATCCTCGTCGTTATTAAAAAAACATAAACAGTGAAAGGCCTTGCATTTGTGGATCTTTCAAACTATTCTTTCTTCATTCTTGGCAAACCAACTTGCAAACACAAGACCACTGATGTATAAAACTGTCAAACACCAAGATATATAGGATATAATATGAAAAGCATTAGGTCTTTGTTTGGGAATCCTAAAAGCTTTCCTAACAGTTCGTTGTATTCATATATTTATATGAAAAGCACTTATAATGTTTCATACTATATCACTTATAACTGAAACTACCAGGGTGACCGAGCTTTGCTCGGTGTTTTTATTCTAGCGACTAGATGAAAAATACTTAATATAAATCTTACAAACTTGTAAGAAATACACATTTTAGAAAATTGTAAAAAAGTATAATTTAAGACCATTTATCTTAAATTGTACTACTATACCTATTATTAAATCGTACTTTGAGATGCTATCATTAGTATCAGTTAATCATAACAATCATAGTTAATGAATTTAACACGTACTCGTATGTAGATTCATGATCTGTAAACTGGCGAATAGTCTATAGTCTAAAGACAAAACATATTATGTAACTAGTTCTTTTTCCATTTTCAGTTAAATCTTTTGGACGGCCTATTCTTTGATGTCTATTCAGTCCTTTTAAATGTCTCCTAAATGTTGGTTTCGGTATATTACATACTTGACAAACTTTGTTAAACTTTAGCACACCATCTTTAAATTTGTTTATTGCTGCTTCTATAACATCTTACTTCAAGAATTATATTTTCTTTTTGAAATGTTGTCCTGAAATAGATAATTATATTATAAAGAATTAAAATTAATGATATAAAAATGATGGATAATAACTTAGTGAATAATATTTGTTTATGAATATAGTCTGTTTCATATTTAATAATAATAGTTTTTATACATCGTACCGTTATGATGTAAGAACTTGTTTGGAGTACGAAATAAGCACAAGTGTCGAACGAATTTTAAATTTACCACTAAATCAAATAACAACCAACGTGACGGTTTTAGCTCGTCAAATAAATTCACGATTATGTATATAAGTACGGCATAAATAGTTAAACAAGTTATGAACGATATAATTTGAAGGCAGTTCTTATGAAATACAAAAAAATTTTTAAAGAAAAGTTTTAAAAATCATACCTTATTTTTTGTCGAGAGCAGCGTATCAGATATTATTTATTACTAAGCAGTAGGTATAGCCAACTGTTATTAATATAATATTTGTCATTACAAGCACTGGTACCAAACGTTTACCGAAGCTGAGACATAGCGCGGGTACGAGTTAGACACAAGTATGAATTAAGCAAATTTCTCCTATGTATATACCTACCAAAATAATATTTTTTAGAATTTTGTCTGTCTGATGAAACGGCTGGACAGATTTTGACGGGCATTTCATTCACAGACAGCTAATGTAATAAGGAGTAACTTAGGCTATTTTCATTTAGTAAAGTTCAAACGCGGATGAAGTCGCGAGCACAGCTAGATTTGAAATAAGAAATGGTTCATGAGTCTATTTAAAGATCATGAATTACTACAACTGCGGAAGTATTTAAGGCGGTGAATAATATTGCAGTTATAGGACTACAGTGCTAGTCGTAAACTGAAACATAATTACTATTTTGCATTCATGCGGTGAAACTGCAATTTTCTTTCAATTCGCCAGCCAGGTTTACCCTAATTGGTTTTTAATGAGGTATCTTTCTTAACTGTATAGTCGGCTTGAGAAACATATATATATATAAAAATACGTAATTCAAATTTGTACAGAAATTTATTTCAAACGAAACCAGCGGGTTTGTATGAAGAGTGTAATGAGTGTGAAGGGAGCTAGGTACAAAAATAAAAATATAGTATGTGCATCCACGATTAGCCGATGATATTAGGTCCCATGTAACAGGCGGTAAGTCCGTCCCTATATCGGGCACAAATCCCGGATTTCCTCACGACGTGTTACTTCACCGTAAGTTAGGTACGAGAATGTTAATAAAATCGTTGAACTTGACGCTTAATACAATATAGGAACATGTCTAGATACTCCGCAAGGGACCTGGCTTGAAGATATGTATGTATGTATTTATTTTAATTCTACAAAAACTGTCCTAACAAAGATCCCTGAGGATAATGTAACCTCCTTCTAACTCAAAAAGTAAATGTCAATATCGTTTTTTTACCCAAGCTTCGCTAAATCTTGAGTTACTTTTAAAAGATATTCAGGACTGAAATTTGACGTCTTATATAATATATTATACGACTTGCATTTACCATCTCGCAAAATGTACTTATATTCCTGTACTGGAACAATTTTATACATTTATTGTGGGGATTTATAAGCTGTGCTCGTGACATCGTCCGAGTTTTTATTTAATTATTTTTTACAAACAGACAGACAAATCCAGGGTAAACTGGGAGAAAATGCTTATTGACATTAAGTTCGCCTTTGTAGCTAATTTAGTGCAATAAAGAATTTAAATAAATAAACAGTATCAGTGCCATCGCCCCACCTGTCCTGCCTTCATAACGTCAGTGCTTGCCATAGTCTTGTTCTGATTGATCAATTTATTCGTGGACGACACCATATCCAACCTCAGATTATCGACATACCGCTATTATTTTGGTGTCTTAGACGACGTGCACCTTCTTAATGCAAAAAATAAGCGAAGAGATTTTTGAAGCATTATTAAACGTATATTTTTACAAGGAAGGCAGCAAGGATGCGTCAAAAAAGGGTTAGCGAAATCCAACACGTAATATTCCTGAGCTAAAAGCATTACTTTGAAGGTCCAGGGTCGACAACTGTCACCCTTTTTAGATTTAAGGTTAAAACAAAAACTTTGTTTTGCGCTCAGGTGTTTGAGTTTGGTGTAATTCATAAGCATACGCATAAGTTTTCTTTTTTATGACAGGTATTGGAAGGCAAACAAGCAGACGGGTTTCCTGATGGTAAGAAATACACGTCGCCTATAGACACCAAAGGTGAAAATGGTGCGTTGCCAACCTAAGGCTGAGATGGTAAGCCTCTTGCGTTAGAAAGTTTACCAGCTACCCTTCCCTCCAAACCAGAACACATCAGTGACGAGCACTGGCGCTATTGTGGCAGGAATAGGTAAGGCGGTGGTACCAATCCGGGCGAGTCGTTGCAAGACTCTATCACATAGTCAACGTCACGGTGTTGGTGACAATAGATCCTATGCTCGCCTCTTACGAGCTATTCTAGAACGGAACCCGGACCAACACGGGAAAGTCAGACTTAAGTTGGCCTCAC
This sequence comes from Lasaia peninsularis, assembly GCA_018236625.1. Lineage (NCBI taxonomy): Eukaryota > Metazoa > Arthropoda > Insecta > Lepidoptera > Riodinidae > Lasaia > Lasaia peninsularis. The sequence continues at coordinate 4,336 of DVZL01006736.1, read as the reverse complement.
CATCCACTTATTTCAAATAAAAAATAAATATAAAAATTTTAAGGTATACAAAGGTTATTTGGTAATGAATAGATATTTTTTTATTACTACAGAGTGGCTGGTTTGACAGTAAGTATGTATTTTATAGGATAGATACATTTCTGTGAGTGTGTACAAGAACTACATAGCTTGATTCCATCAGTCCCATTTGACCCCAGCATCACTTTCTATCTGGTCAGTCGCAAACCCAGACAGAGATGTGAGTGGAACATTGCCATGACTTTCTCCCTTGATAATCATCATCCCGCCCTGAGCCGAGGTACGGTCTCACTGGAGACACCTTTAGAACGGGGGTATCAAGCCTCAACCAACTCAACTCTGGCTGAGCATTCCACCCACCCATTAGTCAGGTACCTAAATTAGGTAAATTACAACATTAAAAGACGTTAAGACGTGCACATCAATTCACATTGTGAATAAAAAAAATCGGTTGCATATTATCGTGTTAAACTTTCCTCCTAAATAAATAAAAAAATATCGAGCAATCTATGCATATATTCGACCAACTAAGTTGTAAATTACAAATTAGAGTAAAATTACCTACCACAACTTTTTACTAGGTATATAAATATTCGTATGGAGTGTAGTAAAAGATAATTTGCACGGGTGTTAAACTGAAAGGTTTAATTAACAAGTACCTACTAGTTTTGAATAAAATATCTGCCAATCCTAAGAGACGAATGTTGCATGAAATACACTAATAAGCAAATTCTGTTCATGGGACGTCAGCACTTTTCTATAGCATGTAATTTTACTTAAAGCTTTTCCACAACTACACCTAAGACTATTTAATTCTTCTCTATAGATTCCCTTGACCTTCTCTTGGGCTTGGGCTAAAAATATCAATATATCAAAATATCGATAAACTATATTTTTCCGCGATGTATCAGCTATCGATATTTATTTTAAGATATCAAAATCGTATCAAAATCGATATATTTTTTAGAAAAAGAGTAAGAAGGCAGTGCAGGCTGTATGAGTTTAGTTTTGTTGCTTCAAAAATGTATTTTTATTTTGAGAGTTTTTATAGGTAATCGATCGTTTAAAAAAAGTAATCGCTTATTGCTCAGTAAATATCGATACATCAAAATATTGATATTTTTTAGTCAATATTTATCGATACATTCTCCATTTGCCCATCCCTACCTTCCTTATAAAATTTTGACATTTTACTAGACATTTGAAAGTTGACATTTGACATTTCATAAATTTAAACGATTGCTGAGAGCAGCTTATAAAATAACATCAACAGGAATGCTAAAATATCAAGAAAAATGCAAGTTCAGCAAATAATATTAGATTGGAACAAATATTTTAGATAATATTTTACTGAAAATGTGTGACGAAACATATCAAGAAAGGCAAGACAACGAATTAGTGGCATTACAAGTTAGTATAAACAGTACCATATACCAATTTATGGGAAATTGCTTCATTTACCAACAATATTGAATAAAATTTACGCTAAATTTGGTTATAATTATAACTACAATTAAATAAATTCCTTTTTTTCATTTATTATTGCTGTCTTTAGTCTACCTTAGGTATTCACTGACATGAGGAAAACAGATGTTAAATCTCATATATTGTATAAATAATTATAATCATGAATTTAACTTTGAAACAAAATTTTGTTTTGAAAATTTCAGTTTTGCTGCATATTGCTAACAAGACTAAATTCATTATTTATGTTATAAGTTAGAGTTAATTAAGTTATTAATGGATATTTAAGTAGAAATTTCTTTTTCTTTTTTATTGACCTTATTTATAAACCAAAATGTAAGTTTCACCAAGTTACTTTGTTAATTAACTGTGTTTATATTTTGGTGTAAGATGTAAATTCTTTTTATAATGAGATATAAATATTTTTGAACAGTTTATGCTTATAAAGTGATATAATAGGGAATAACATTTATAGATATAAATTTATAAGTTTGTTAGTAAAATTAAATAAAAAAGTTTATAAGTAGGTATAAAAAACTTTAATCAGCATCATAATCGAAATCTAATCATAGTTATTAAATAATAATAATTAATAAAATATTGAATCGGGAACTTCCTGCTCTACCTACTCATACCAAGTTGCCTCAAAATTAACCATAACTACCATATCAACTATCTGCCAGTGAAAGTCCTTACTAAATCCTTCCTGCCAATCTAGAGATTAAATAGAACAATAAGACAAATTTCAAAATATGTAATTTTACTTTATTTATTTGTATAACTAGTTAGATATACTTAAAAATAGATTTACTGTTTCTAAGTTTCAACTAAAATTAGATTGGAATCTTTGTTAACTTGGGGTCAGGTACCAAAAATGCTAAGGAGACTTTGTAGTTTTAAATATAATAATATAATTTATATTCCTATTTTCCAGGCTATATATGGTGACGCAGTTGTAGATAATAGAAAAAAGGCTGTATGGAACGTATGGAGACCATTAGACGTTTTCCTGACACTTCAGCCATCGCATAATTCCGATGGAATTCATTGTTCTGCCACATTGCATATACAATGTAGCCACAATTATCCAGATCAGTTAGTATAATGTGAATTATTTAGAATTATATTTTAATAAAAAGTAAGGATTTTTCACAATATTAACCTTAAATAGTAGTGGTAGAATTAAATTGCTATATCCCCAAATTTTTGAAAATATGTTAAAATTATACATGTTTAGAATAAAAGAGAAGCGACCTAACCCTTTATTTGGTGTGAATACATTTAAAATCTAAAACCTACGATAAAAGATCATTCAACACATTTTCTTCTATTCCAATTCACTGACAACACAACACACACAGCTGATGTAATAAGGAGTAGCTTAAGCTCATTTGATCTAAAATTTTATTTTAGAAATGTATAAAATGAAATAATTAAATAAAAACAAAAGTTATCGGCGCAGCAGCTAGTCTTGCATAAAATTAAATAAGCATCCTTCTGATATTTTGTAATGTTGGTTTTATTTTTATTTATAGACCACCTACAATAAAAATAAAAGAGTATTTCGGGCTATCAGATGAAAATGTGAATAAGTTATTAGTGGAACTGTTAGATATGGCAAAGGAGCAGTGTGGAGAAGTCATGATATTTGAGCTAGCTCAGCATACACAGGTAATTCTACATTAATATATATAACTGCATTTTAGTTTCAATGTATTTAAAAGAGGCAAATGCATCAATGTTCAAGGAATTAATGGCACATCTAATCATGCCTAACATTGAGCAGTCTATTTAGTTATTATTTTTATTATTATTATTGCCAACAAGAAGTGACATGACATGTCAGATGAATGCAGATATTATCTGTTTTTCTTAGTGTGGATATTTATAACAAATATTTACTTACTTTTGTATATTTGCTTATGGTTTCGCTCATGTTAAATTTGGGCCTCATACAAATTTCCACTCGCATTTTAAGGAAGTGGGGAGGTTAGAAAGAGACCAAAATTGAACTTCAACCCTTCTACTATCTCCACTTAAAAGATCACGTCAATTGCTCTGTTTATTCTGAAACATGCACTGCACCCATTTTAAAGTTTGAAAGAATAACTAATAGGCAATATGCATGTGATTTAGATATGGCCCAAAAAAATAATGTGTAATTTTTATTGCTGAAGAAATATACCCACATAAATATTTTGCCCATATTCAAGCTTATATTAATAAAAAATTAATTCCTCAGAAAAAGTATTTTTGAAATCTCCTTCAAAATTTTGAAAACACAACGCCATTTACGAAACGAAATGTGACGTCACTGTTAACTCCTTGTCAATTGATATCCCTATTTTTGGATCTGTGGGCATATGAATATCATCGCACATAGGGACAATACAATATTTGTGAAATTAATTAAGTGAAGTGTAACTCCTCACTTAATTAATTTCACGTTGTTGACTAATTATTGTACTCACCAGTGGACAGTGACGTCACAAATAATAAACATGCCAAAAACTGGTGTTTAAATTTATTATTAGATAGGTGTTACAGTAAAAATACATCTATTAGTCTTATTTAGATTTACTTTTCGTTAATAATTAATAAATCCAAAAAAAAAAATCCGCAACACAACAATCAGAAACATAACAAAGGTCTCAGAAGTCACAACAATAATAAAAAAATTGAAATGGCGATGGACTGGGCATATCTCCAGAGTCATAGAAAAATGGAGTAGAACAATCATGTTTTGGTACCCCAGGAATGGGAAGAGAAACAGAGGTCGGCAATTTAGACGATGGGAAGACGAAATAAAAATGACAGCAGGAAGTTTGTGGTCAAGACTGGCACAAAATAGAAT
>DVZL01006735.1:0-11163 GCA_018236625.1 Lasaia peninsularis | reverse complement strand
ATAACACAAGCATATAATTTGCTTACTTTGGGGTTAAATCAATTTGTGTAATTTGTCCAGTAATATTTATTTATTTAATTACTATGTGTAATTAATTACAGATGATATTGGTGAGTCCCACAACAGAAGAGTATGATCTTTTACACAAACAACTACTGGAGAGGCTAGATACGGGGAAAGGAGAAATAATATATGATATTGGTGTTGGAGAAGGTGGGTTTCATTTTTTCAATACCATCTATAATATATATCTATATATATAATATATCTATAATATATTTACAACTTAAAATTATTAGTCTAAAAAACTTAATAATCTTATTTTCATGCAGAAAACTGATTGAAAAACATTGAATCAATCTTAAATAAGTCATTTTTAGTACTTTAGTCATATACATTTCTGATTAGATTACCAAAAATTTTAAAGATAAAATTGTTTAATAACAATACTTTTGTAGCATTGCAGTGTACTGAGTCATTGTTCAAATGAAACACTTTTAGATAGTTTTTTTAGGGTTCCGTACCCAGAAGATAAAAACAGAACTCTGTTAGTCTGTCACCAGGATGTGTATCTAGCGAACTGTGATAGCTAGAGAGTTTAAATTTTCTAGGTTGATGTATTTCTTTTTCCACTATAACAACAATTACTAAAAACAGAATAGACTAAACATATAAAGGATACTTTTGTTTTATAATGTAGGTATGTATTTTAGTCTTGTACGCCTCTTGTGAAAATGTCAAGATCGACTAAATAACATGTTTTAAGAACTTAATATATATTGTTACATGTACAATTTCTTGAAATTTATCGTGCCATAAGTTGGGTTAGTTTTTCAATTGGTCTCAATCAACAACATTTTCATAAGTTTAGTAAACATACAATTCATTTTAAAAGCTTTGATTTAACTTGCAATGTATGTATGAAATCTTGCAATACATTTTAAAGCAGATATCTTCAAGCGATTGAACTGAAATTTTAAGAACATTTCTTTTATTGGATAATAGATTTCTTATCCAATAAATAGATTTGGTTAGAGTTCATTGCCTACTCATCAAATAAATACAATAGTTGGTTCTCTATGCGGAAAGTAAGTTATGGGCTAGTTTCTAGGGGGCTTAATTCTACTGAAAGTTGTGATGAAATGTGAACACACTATACTTGTCACATTAATCAATGAGTAGTCCGCGCAAAGCTTTACTTAAGATGATGAAAGAGGCCCTTAGCTATATTTTGAATATTAAGTGGTTAAATCCGTACTAATATGAATGCGAAAGTAACTCTGTCTGTCTGTCTGTTACGCTTTCACGCCTAAACCACTGAACTGATTTTGATGAAATTTAGTACAGAGATAGAGTTGCCCTTGAGGAAGAACAAAGGCTATTTTTTAACCGACAATATTTAAAAAGAGGGTATGTTTTTACGCAATAAGTATTATTATTTGTATTAGTCGGAAAAATGTATGCCCTTTGAAAGTTGGCTACGTTATTAAAATAATTCACGCGGGTGAAGCCGCGGGCGGAAAGCTAGTATTATATAAAGGATTGATTTAACCAGATTAAACTTTTGTCATTCTCATTCGATTTTCTTTACAAGCAGTTGGTCTACATGATCGCAAGTAGAATCCGCTGTTTGGTTAGCAGTGAAATTGACAAAGGCTACTATAAAAACTTATATAAAAGTGGATTTTGTCTTAATTTCCTTATGATACTTTGTACTCAGGTAGTTAAAATTTACTCCTAATCCTTTTAAAGAAAAAATTGTTTGATAGTCATTTTATTTAGATAAAAGAAGTTTGTTATTGCACGTAGGTTATACCAACTCTGAAATTAAATAATTAATATTTAGAATTTTCGATTGATCTATTGCAGATGGTCGTGGTCTCACAGAAGAAGAGTACAATACATCGGTTGCCACCCTTCAGTCTTTGGTCAGTGGTGAGAGGGTATCATGTGTTGAGCTCAGACGATGGGACTGTGGCACAGGACTTATTGGTCAATACCTTCTGCGTACTGAATTGGAACATGATGACTTTATGGAGATAAGGTGATATTGTTTCTTAAAAATCGTTGTTATTAAATTATGTATACATACTAAGATGTTGACGTTTAAACTAAAAATACTTCATGAATGGATTATCCTAACCACAGATTTGTACGTACATTCTGATATGTTGTGCAACATAAGACCAAATATATTTAAAAATATGAGCAGGTTTCACATTTTTAAAATTATTTGTAATATTTTTTTAAAATTATTTGTAATATTTTTTTAAATTATGAGAAATAAAGTTTAACTTCAAGATTAAAATATAAAAAAAACACATAACATCATACAAAACACAACAAAATAATTCTAAGTAAAGCAGGTGTTATTTTTTAATTAAATCAGAGAGTTCCTTAAGTTTGTTTAATTTATTATGAATTAAAAAACACAGTACCACAGATATTATGTGCATCCTGCATAATTACGAACAACAAAGTTTTAGCAATCTTAAAGTTTTGCCTCTGTGGTTGAATTCGATGGACTTGCCACCTTCACGTCATGAGACCTAATATTGTCAACTAATTGTGGGTGCATAAGTATGTACCCCTGCCTACCTCTTTGGTGATGTGGGTGTGACAATTGCTTTTTATTAAAATTAATTCAACAATCCCAGAGTAAATCTTATTGATTATTATATTAGTTAAGATAGTTTGAATAACATTTATTATTTATATGACAAGGTTACTGATAATAATTCAACATGTAGGAATCATAATAATTTCCGTTAATTTTTTTAAGTTCTTGCATATAATGAAGATATATAATTTAAGGTTATCCTATAAAAAATGTGTGCCATATTTTACACACTTTTTCGTTAGGAAATCTGATAGCTTGATTGCTTGATAAAGTGTATAAAAACGTACTACCTTAATAATAACAAACTTAATAGTTATGTTTTTGAGTCTATGTAAATGAATATGTTTTGTTTTTGTTCATATTTCAAAAAGTACTGGACAAAGTGCCTTAAAATTTAAATGGGACACAGAAACACAAGCTTTCAAATTAAAAAAAAATGTTTAATTAATGTTATCCACATCATACATTAAAAACGGTTCATCAACAATGAAGTTATTAGCTAACATTTCCCCGTGTTGTAACTCGCCCGGGTAGGGATCCACCGCCTTACCTATTCCTGCCGCCATAATGACTTTTTCGTGTTCCGGTCGGGAGGGTAGGGTAGCCGGTAGACTTTCACATAAGGTTTAACAACCCGACCACAGGGCAGCGGCGCACCTACAACATTTTTGGTGTCTATAGGCCACGGTTGTCTCTTAACATCAAGAGACCCATGTGCCTGTTTGCTATCTTATACTATAAAACAAAAAAAAAACATACACAACAAAGCATAAATATACAGATGAGTTGAGAAACTTTTGTTGATATCGATTATAATAAAATAACGCGCATCTTGTAAAAAATTTCTCTGTGGTCAAGAATAGTCTTTGTCTGACTTAGACAAAGTTCCAGGGAGGACAACTTGTTTTATAAGTTTTTGAAAAAAGATAATTTTTGCCTGCCTGGATTTGAATTTGTGTCCAATATGGCAACGGACTTGTCACGGTCGCCTTCATGGACCTAATATCGCCGGCTATTTGTGGGTGCATAAATATGTATCTCTGTCTACCTCTTCGCGGATGGATATGACGATATCTAACTCGTGAAAAATTTACAGGGTGGCGGTGGTGGGAAATGTGGACGCCGGTAAATCTACTTTGTTAGGAGTATTGACTCACGGAGAACTTGACAACGGCAGAGGGCACGCTCGCAAGCGGCTGTTCCGCCATAAACACGAGGCGGAGACCGGCAGGACCAGCTCTGTGGGCAATGATATCCTCGGATTTGACAGCACAGGTAGACATTAATTATTGGTCATTTTCAATAACCTATCTACAGTTAGAGATAGGCTGACTAGAGTTTTGTTGCTAAAATATTTTTAATTATTATTGAAAAATAACAGTGGTTGCCTGGTTACTGATCAAGGTAGTCCTGTCTCTTAATGTTGATAGGTTATTGAAAACGGTGTATCCGGAAACTACTTCTTACGGGGTTAACTAAGCAAACTAAACACTCATTTTTATTTTATGTTATATATTGATGTAATTATTTATATGTTTAGTTATTTATTGTTCTGGTATTCTTTTTTTCCGCTTTTTATTTTATTTATAATTTGATTGTTCCTTTTTTATGCATCTGCTTTTATTGTTTTTTTTTGTTGGTTCAAAGGTTGGCTGGTAGAGAATGCTATACACATTAAGCTCGCCCTTTGTATAACATATTTGTAAATGATGTACAAAAAAAATTAAATAAATTAATCAATCTAAACATAAAAAAGATTATTATGCAAATTCCCGCCAAAAACAAAAGTATTATAGTTCTCGCCACTTGATCAAAAGACTCTTAACGTACGTTAAGATGTTAACTTTTTCCGACTTTTCACTTATTGCGTAAAAACACATCCTCTTTTTAAAGTAGTCAGTTAAAAAGTAGCTTATGTGTTATTTCTATGTATAAGCTGTCCTGCTGTAAACTCTTAATATTTTATGTTTTTTTTTAATGTTTCAGGTAATGTGGTGAACAAGCCTGACCACGGTACCTTGGACTGGGTGAAGATATGCCAGAAGTCTTCCAAAGTGATCACCTTTATTGATCTGGCTGGTCACGAGCGCTACTTGAAAACCACCGTGTTCGGTATGACAGGACACGCGCCAGATTTTAGTATGCTCATGGTAAGTTTAAAAATGGCCCTTTTTAAATAATATTAATAAACTAATTGTTCCCAAAAAGTACCCTGCGTGTATCTTAATTTATAAGTCCGTCGAAAAAACTCATAGAAAAAGTTGCCCTACTTAATAATCGACCCCGAGATTTTTTTAAAAATAAAATTAAATTGTCGTGAGTTTTGTCCATTGTCCACATTTGTACTGTTAAAACGTGATAAAAGTGCAATAAAACGCAGTAAAACTCCAAAAAAATTACATAAATATTTAGTTTTGAACTCTGATTATTTATATGGTTGTTTTCAGATTGGTGCGAACGCGGGCATAGTGGGCATGACCAAAGAGCACCTCGGGCTCGCGTTGGCTCTGGCCGTCCCGGTGTTCGTGGTGGTCACCAAGATAGACATGTGTCCACCTAATGTCCTACAGGTAACCCCCCTATTCACACAAACACGCATTTTGACAATACTAGAATTTTTTTCTATTGCACATTCTGTCATTTCAAAACAAACAATTTTACTCCGTATTACATAATTAGAACGTTTTTTTGACGTGACAACGTCTTAAATTAGGTTGCGAATGAAAAAGTGTAACGCCCGCTCATGTCGAGTAGACAAAATATATTTCTATACTTCAAATTTGTGCATTTCTTGTTTTCATTCAATTCCTTGTTCCTATTGTGCAATTTAATAATATTCATATCAATAAATATTCTACCGAGAAAAAACCGACTTTACAGTCAAGGGATAGTGTTATTTTGTGGCCAGGATCTTGAGAGTAGAATTATAATATTCAAGAAACAAAATAACCGGTCAAGTGCGAGTCGGACTCCCGCAGAAAGAGTACTGTACCATAATCATCATCACATATTATAAAACAAAGTCACTATTTTTGTCTGTCCCTATGTATGCTTAAAACTTTAAAACTAAGCAACGGGTTTTGATGCGTTTTTTTTAATAAAGACTTACAGCCAGACTATATTATATTGTCTATGGTCACGGTTGTAAGTTGTCAACAGGAGACCCGTGTGCTTTTTCGCTATCTTATCCCATAAAACATATTATTATTCCTATAATTTAATATTTCCAGGACAATCTCAAACTCCTGATTCGTATCCTCAAGTCGTCGGGCTGCAGGAAGGTGCCGGTGATGGTGAAGACCAAAGATGATGTCATAGTTAGCGCCACCAATTTTGTTTCTCAGAGGTGAGAACATTGTTAATTTTAATCTCTACATTTTTATGGATGTCGAAGACAAACATACGCATGACCTAATAATATAGTATAACATACACATGTCCTATAGATGAATAGTACGTATCCGATAAAAAATATATAAAAAAGTCCATTCGCTTAGATACGGTCCCTTACATGTGGAAAGAATGCCGCTGCGGAGACAAAGGGGCCGCGCGCGACGTGCGGCCGTGACAGCTGTGTGTACCGACACTATCTAAACGAATCGCTATTATTTCTTCCACTTTAGCGAGACTGACTGCAGCGATGTAAATTATTTATTATATTATAAAATAAATCTATACAAATAAATAAAATTAGAGTGTTTGTATGTAATATTAAAATAACAGATTTTTACTAAATGCATATATTGTATGTTTACATATGCCAAAATAATATTTTTTTAGAATATTTGTTTGTCTGTCTCTGAAACTTTTCGACCGATTTTGACGGGACTTTCACTGGCAGACAGCTGATATAATAAGGAATAGGTTAGGCTACTTTTATTTTAGAAATGTATAATATAATAAAATAATTACATAAAATGCGGACAAAGTCGCGGGCACAAGTAGTAATATATAAATAAGTATCCCTGAACTAATTACACCAACTGATCTAATCCCAAAGTAACCTAATTACATGCTCGTGTTATGGGTTTTAGTCAACGATACTAATACATACAAAATATATTTATATAGACACCAGAATAAATGTAATGAACACCTAAAGTCGGAAAAACAGACATATATGTTCACTGCACAAATGTCTGCCCCTGTCGGGAACAAAACCCGAGACTCGGTCGGTCGGTGGCGTTAGGCGTGTACGCTAACCTTTCGACCAAAGACCCAATTGAATAATAAGCTTGGTTATTTTGCGCGTGTGATATGTTTAGTATATGAATGCAGGCTGTGCCCCATCTTCCAAGTGTCGAACGTGACGGGAGAGAACCTGGAGCTCGTGACGATGTTCCTCAACCTGCTGAAGACCAGGCTGCCTTCCCACGAGGACCAGCCCGCAGAGTTCCAGATAGATGACTTCTATACTGTTCCCGTAAGTGCGATCTTTGGCTAGGAGTTAACGTTTTTTCGTATCGATAAGTCTTAATATTTTTAAATTAAATAACATTAATTGCATATATGGTGAAGCGCAAGCGTGAGGTCCCGGATTCGATTCCCGGGTAAGGTGAGTGTTCTTATGAGATTTTTCAGTTTACCTAAAAAACAATTTTGCCTGGGATCAGTTTGTAGCCGATATGACGAAGGACTTGCCACCTGTCACATTACGGGATCTAAAATCGTCGGCCGTGGGTTGATTTATACCTCTGCCTACTCTTTCGGGGATATAAGCGCGACGATATGGATATACTCGGCCTTTTAACATAGTTTTTTAAGTTTTTTTTACATAGTGTAAGTATGTTTGTGGTGTCTATAGGCCACGGCTGTCTTAACTATGGGAGAGTCTTGTGTTTGTTCGCTGTTTAATCCTATAAAAAAGTTGTTCTTGTTTGTTGCCTACTTGAAACCGTTATTTTATAGTCGTTTTAGGACACTTTGTGTCTGTCTGTCATCAGTCTGTACCTTACAAACCGTGATAGATAGAGAGCTCAAATTTTCACAAATGATATATTTCTGTTGCCGCTATACTGATAAATATTAAAATAAAATAATTATATAAAGGGTGCTCTCATACAACAAACGTGATTTTTTTTTCCGTTTTTATTTGAGACTTCGTTTTTATTTGCGAGTTCGAGTCGCACTTGGCCGATTTTATAAACGACTCTCTTTTGTTGTTATTTGACGCGTGTGGCTTTCATTTGTCGGGAAATTATTCCCGGATTCACGATTAGAATATTTAATGTTTAAATTAATATGTTAAAATCAAATTTATTCTTGTATCTATTTAAGTATTTTTATGTATCAGTATCGTTGTCTAACACCCATAACCAAGCATTTAATTTGCTTACTTTGGGGTTAGATCAAATTGTGTAATTTGTCCTGTAATATTTATTTATTACCCTAAGGTTTCCATAGTAAAATAACATAATTTTACTCGTGCACATTGCAAGAATACGTATCTCCGCCTATATCTACGGGGATCGGCGTAATAATATTAATTTGGACGTTTCGGTTTTGTATCGTTGTCGGGCAGGGCGTGGGCACGGTGGTGTCGGGCACGACGCTGGCGGGTGTGGTGCGCGCTAACGACACGTTGCTGCTGGGACCCGACCCGCTCGGACAGTTCCTGCCTGCCACCATCAAGTCCATACACCGCAAGCGCATGCCCGTCGCCGCCGTGCGCGGCGGACAGACCGCCAGCCTCGCGCTCAAGAAGGTACGCTGCACGCCCGCACGCACGCACACGCACGCACACGCCCGCACGCACACGCACGCACGCACACGCACGCACGCACACGCACACGCACAACATACTCTAGTCGTGCAGCTCGAAGTAGTTACCACCATCTTACATATCATGGTGGAGTAAGTGCTCAGCCAGTAGATATTCAAACTTAAATCTGTATATTGGTGTCGGATTAACATCGGGCGAGCTGCTCCCTTGTTCACTTTTTTGTAATATTAAAACGTCCTGGCTACATGCAATCTAAGTGTGCACACACATAGATAACGAGTAGTAAATACTATTATTATAAATTCTATTATACTATATTACTGTTAGTATAATTTATTATATCTTATAAATAAATGTTTAAAATTGCTGAGTGAAAATAAACATGTGTGAATAAATTCACTTTACGTTTTGTAACAATATTCTTAATTTTATGCAGTTGAAACTTAAACGTTTATTTTCTTTGGCCCCAGAGAATCGAGGCACCTATTACGTCTATGGTGTTTATAAGTCAAGGTTATCTTTTGTCATCGTGCGAGACATATGCTAATTTATTATCTTATTAAATAAAATAAAAAATTCAAAGACATATTAAGCGTGACAGGTTGTTTTCCAACAGTTTTTAAACGAAATAATGTAATATAACGGACTTCAACTTCTTTGTCATATTGTCTAGGTATGTTGTTATTGATTTTTTATATGTTTCAAAAAGTGCTGAACGAACAGATATAAAATGGATATATAAATCTAGGATAATCATAAAATTTTATTTGGAATTGACGAAGTAATCGTGTAATAAAAATACAAACGAAAAAAACAAAAAATGTACAAAGATACCCCATTTTGAACTTGATTAAAAAGTTATTTTAGTATTTCATAAATTAATATTTAATATAATTTTAAAAAATGAGGTTAATTTTTTTTTAAATCCAATGAACTATTCTTTAAATAGCCAATTTGTGAATGGAAAAAAGCCGAGAAAAATCTCGGCCGATATTTTTTTTTTGTACAACAAAATTAAAAATTTATTAAAAATATTCTTGCCCCCCCCACTTGCATATTCCGGTTTGTAATCGAACTCTAGATCCGTTGTCTGTAGCCATTCCTTTCAACCAATGTGCTACAGACACATATGACTCGAGCACGAAATATCTGGATACAGGGAGCGTATCAAGAATCGCAAGAGCGATTCCCCTTTATAAAATTATTATTATTTATCCTTAAATGATTTATTGACATTTCCAAATAATTACAATATTTTATAAGTGGATACGAGGGTTCCGACACATGCAAAGTATATCTGAGATTTCAATTAGTGATTTAATCTTTATTCCGTATTTTAGGGTTCCGTGCCCGAAGAATAATGTCTCCAGTCTGTATCTCATTAACCGTAATAGCCAGACAGACATTTGAAATTTCTTAAGTTATTGGTAGAAACTCATTGAAAAGAGACGTTCGCATATTCAAATTTTAACGCACTGCACTAGTGGACAACAGCGGTTGTCTATACACACCAAAGAGGTAACAGGTGCGTTGTTATCTAATGGTAGGCCGGCCTAACATTCTGCTCGGAACGCGACAGCGGTGAGCACTAATGTTATGGTATTATTAATGTTTTTATCTTATTCTTTAGCAACACCTAAATTTTATATTTTCAAAATGCGGTCGAACCATGAAGCTAAAAACAACATCTGGAGATTACAATCTTAACTATAACTCTTTCTAAAATGGACGGCGTCGAAACAAACTGGCCTTGTGTGAATGAGGCAGCCGACCCTATGAGATGTTTAATATTGCGGACACATCGTTAGGAGTGTGTTCCTTTTTTCATGGTTTTAACCCTTCCGCTTTATAATTGACTAGCTGCATGACCCGGCTTCGCACGGTTAGTTCGTAGTTAACATAATGACAGTAGCGCGTCCAGTAGACTATTCAATACATACAAAAAATCTTTCCTCTTTATATTAGTATAGATGGTATTGTCGTTTTCAGATAAAAAAGACGCAAGTCCGCAAGGGCATGGTGATGGCGTCCCCGGCGCTCAACCCGCAGGCCTGCTGGCAGTTCGAGGGAGAAATACTCGTGCTGCACCATCCCACCACCATCTCCTCCAGATACCAGGCCATGGGTAACGCACTTCTACTCGGGTCGCGGCGATGATATTGTCGTGTTCCGGTCCGGAGGGTAGGGTAGCCGGTAGACTTGCACATAATGTCTATTAGTCAGACCACAGGGCAGCGACGCACCTATGACATCTATGGTGTCTATAGGCCACGGTTGTCTCTTACGATCAGGAGATCCGTGTGCCTGTTCGCTGTCTTATCCCTTAAAAAGACCAGTTTGTGTCATGTTGACAACAAACCATTAACATCTTGGGTCAGCAAGCATGTAATCTTGTTATCGCATTTTTTTTGCTTTTTACCTACTTGTATATTATAGAAAAAAAATCCTTTTAGTAACGGATTCGCAATCTAGTTCAAGCGGTTTACGGTGAAATATTTTGTTATTTTAATATTTCTGAAGATTATCTTATGCGATGGGAAAAATACCTACATACATATCTTCACGCCAAATCCCTTGCACTTAGGCAGAGTGTATCGAGTGCAAAATGTCGCGATTTCTACATACTTACCTATTTTCCTCCACATTCATTACTCTCTTCATACAAACACGCTAGTATCAGAGACTCTTGACACCACCCTCGGATATACACGAGCAATCTGGTCGTGGAATATCAACCTATACCTGGAATTATAATTCGATTCCAGATTTGACAGTTTCAGTGTTGCGACGTTATGACAAGTATTAAATAGTGACGTTGCGA
>DVZL01006734.1:0-11164 GCA_018236625.1 Lasaia peninsularis | reverse complement strand
GTGCTCGCCTCTTACGAGCTGCCTGGGTGGAAGGCAGTTAGCCTATTCTACAACGGAACCCGGACCAACACGGGGGAAAATGTATTTTGATATTGAAGTTAACAACATTTTTGTTCGTTTCTTGTGAACTTTTCTTTTATCTTGTTTTGCCATTGTATATTCCTGCCGGTACTGGAGATAGCCGACTGGAACATTGATATTCATATCTTGGAGTACCAACCTAGATGAGGTAGGTATGTTATTTTACCCGAACAAGGAATATGCCGTGTTGTCCACTTTCTAAAAATAAAATAAGATTTTTCAGATTTCAATACATTCTCGGAGTATTTTACTAAAATTACCGTCTAAGTTAATCGTGAATTCGATGTTTCAGCGTCCACATAAAACGGCCGAATGGACACAATTGGCGTCACCACAGGTTACGATTGGTTACTAAGCGGCCCTCTGCAGATCACTGAGAGACCTAATAACATGTCTGTGGTTTCGTAGAAAAGCAAGTGTGTCATTTTACCCGTCCATGTCATTTTGTACGCATTTCCCCTATTATGTATAATGATGCCCCATACTATATCTATATTATCACGGTAAAGACGATCAGTAGTCGCATCAGAATATCTAGTTGCATATTTACCTCCAAATAAATAATTAGAATGAAGTAGTATGCGTAAAACTTATATTTTACACATAATAGGTACTTACTGTACGGAACCTTTCGTGCATGAGCCCAACTCGCACTTAGCCTTTTTTAATATTCTTCTCATGTTTATAAATTGAAATTATGCTAACTTGGCTCTTAGAAAGAGCAATATCGCAAATGAAAGCTAATAAATATTATCACACCCTTTCGTATGCTGAGAGAAAAAGAGAACAGTTAAACTTTTTATTACATTGATATCTACAAAAATAAATAAAATTGAAGTGTCTGTATGTAATATTAAAATAACCGCTTTTTAGTTATTACATATATTATGTATGTTTATAACTTTATTATATACCATAATAATATTTTTCAGAATATTTTGTCTGTTTGTACTCGCTAATCTCTAAAACGGCTGGACCAGTTTTGACGGGACTTCCACTGGCAGACGGCAGATGTAATAAGGAATGGCTTAGGCTACTTTTATGTTAGAATTTTATTTTAAAACAATTGAAAAAGAAAAACGAGATTTTATTTAAATGTGCAAAAAAATAAAATTTTCGTGTTAAGCTATAGAAATCAACTTAGGTAAAACACACACTGAGGTACATATGCACCCACTATTAGCCGACATCATCAGGTCCCATGAAGTGACAGGCGCCACCTGTAATACTATAAAAGGGGACATTCAGTTGAAATTAGTATCAAATTACCAAATGACTTTTGTTAAAAGCTAAAATTAGTTTCTCGACAATCATTAAAACAATACCAAGTTACGTTTTAAACTTTAATAGACCGCAATTTATCTTTGTAACAGACTTTAGTGGGCTCATAAAATTTTATATCTTGCGTTAACAACGTAGGTGGATGGTTATAAACAATAGAAATAAAGTTCTATAAAGTACGTCTGCACTGAACGTTCTTCAGACTTTCCACTTTTCATTATAATGAATAACTTGCTATGACCGCGACTTTGTGACTTTGATCATCATTTTTTTTATACATTTCTAAAATAAAAGTAGCTTCAGCTACTCTTTATTACATCAGCTGTCTGCCAGTTAAAGTCCCGTCAAAATTGGTTCAGCCTTTTCAGTAATTAGCGGGTACCAAAATACAGACAGAAAGATGAACGAAAATTCTAAAAATTACTATTTTTGTAAATGTATTTTGGAAAAATACAGATATTGGTCTAAGATTCGAATTTAAGCCGATTTTGCACCGAGCTGATAATAGAATAAAACTTATTTTATTATAAATTTAGTATATTAGAAAATATATTATTAAAAATGGATTGCCATAAAAAATCCTGTTCGGACCTTCTACTATATGCCTTTATAATAGTAATAAGTAGTTTATTTAATATTACATACAGACACTTCAATTTAATTTATCAGTATAGATGTATGACTAACTGTGCCCGCGACTTCGTCCGCTTTTTTATTTAATTATTATTTTTTATACCTTTCTAAATAAAATCATGAAGTAAAAGCAGCTTAAGCTACTCTTTATTATATCAACTGTCTGCTAGTGAAAGTCGCGTCAAAATCGGTTTAGCCGTTTCAGAAATTAGCGAGTACAAAACAGACAGACAGACGGACAAACAAAAACTAATTCTATTTTGGTGTATGTAGTACCTTGTGAACATACATTTACATTTATTAAAAAACGGTTATTTTAATATTACATACAGACACTCCAATTTTATTTATTTTATAGGAGTTGAGTTTGTTGAACCCCAGATTTTTAGCCGTCATTCTGGCTAGTAGGCTAAAGTTACGATTAAGAATATATGCTATATATTTCATCGACTTCTTCATCACTAGATCAGCTCAGTGTTACCATTATTTGACACTTTTAGATATAAAATCAATCCTTGATGGTTTAGTGGTAATTCGGACTTCCATTTCGGCAGTCCAGGTTCAGTGTTCCCGTTCAGCATAATCTGAGTGCTCTTACGGTGAAGGAAAACATCGTGAGGAAACCCGGGACTTGTTTCAGATATGGCGACAGACTTGCCACCTGTATCATGGGACATATATCATCGGCTAATCGTGAGTGCATATGTACATCTGCCTAACCTTTCAGGGATAAGGGCGTGACGATATTTATGATTGCTTTTAAGTAAATAATGTTCGCAGTCTAGGCTGCGGTCTGATACGGCACGCTTCAGATAATTGGAATGCATTCCCACTACGTGGTGCATCTCTTATCAGCATTATCTGTATCTAATCAATCCATATATATAAAAAAAACTACCAAGTGCGAGTCGGACTTGCACACGAAGGATTCCGTACCGAATCTTTTGTCTATAAAAACAACATAAAAACAAGGTTTACATGTAGTACTTCATTCTAATTGT
Source organism: Lasaia peninsularis (assembly GCA_018236625.1). Taxonomy (NCBI): domain Eukaryota; kingdom Metazoa; phylum Arthropoda; class Insecta; order Lepidoptera; family Riodinidae; genus Lasaia; species Lasaia peninsularis. Next base: position 8,168 of record DVZL01006734.1, on the reverse strand, counting down.
TTATTTTAGAGTGAATACTTTTTTTTTGTTACGGACTAACATGTTGCTAACCGAGTGGCTCTTACAACTTCACCGGACTTTGAGTGAATACGTAGCTAGATACTGAGGATATATCGAGCAACTACTCGTCGTCTATACCGCGATCTAAATATGGATAGCGACATCTACATATTAGTGGGGTCCTTCGTTGTATGGGAGCCCTATAAAAAATACTTTTATCTATCAGCAAATTTATCATTTGTGAAAATTTCAACTATCACGGCTCATGAGGTATAGTCTGGTGATAAACAGACGGACAGTGGAGTCTTACTGATACAGAACCCCAAAAAGGCAAAAGTAATTGAAGTTGGGTAGTTTTAGAGATCTGAATATACTTAGGGACAGACAGAAAAGGAAAGCGACTCTGTTTTATATTATGTAGACGTTCGCCTCTGTCCGACTTTAACGTACAAAGACCCGGGTTCGATTACCGAGTAGCACAACTTGTTTTACGTCTATTTTCAGTTTATTTAAAAAATATAATGTTGTCTGGGCTTTACAGTCTTGCGACCTAATATCGTCGGCTAATCATGGGTGAACAATAGTAGGTACCTCCATCTATAATAATTATAGTATTGTATAAATATTATAAAATAATAGTAAAAGATAAATTGTAATTGGTCAGTTGTTCATACTTACTCATTGTCCAGAGGTGGGCGTAAATACGTGACGTGACTGCGTCACAGTTATTAACTATAACAGTCGTTTACGACAATTTGTATTTGTTTATTAATTTTGTATGTTCAATAAATGTTTAAAATCTATTGTTTCAAAGATAGACACATAATTTCAGACGACGTGCATCAGAATCGGCACCATTCTCCCATACTAGTGACAAATCATGTTGTAGTTCACTATAATACATTACTGACGCTATTGGCGCCCAGTCTGCCAATATGCCAATATCTTGTACTAAAATCTATTTGCCATATATTCGTAAAGGATATTGTGTTCCTACCTGTTAGCAGGGGATCCCAGTAAGCTAAAGGTGTACTTACTCGAGCGTCATCGGAACTAATGGGTTTTTTCCATCAGATAATGAAAAAAAGTCATGTGATATTTTTATTTATAACTTTTGAGATAATGTTCATAAGCTAAAATTTTTATTTATAACGTCTGTGAGAATGTTTAAAAGCTAAAAAAATACATACAGTTGATCCTACGCAAGCGCTTTAGATATTGATAGAGTACATGACAACTGGGTCCCCCATGATGGAAAAATGTCTATCAGCCAGTTTGCTATAATAGCTGTTGAACATAGATGACTTGTTTTATTAAAGTTTTCGTCGTTGTCCAATTTTCAGATCATCCGAAAAGGTCTGATATGATTTTCTACAAGAATAAGTTTTTATTCTTACTCGACAGTTATCCATTCATACGCATAAAAATACAAAGAAAGTAAAAAAAAATATTCCTGTGTTATTTAAATGGGAAATCAAAAATTACAAATCGCCACTTCTTAATATTAATATTAAGAGTTCAAACATTACCGGATTTTTTTGTCATTTTGGAAGATATTTATTTTGGCCCATTGGTATTGGTATTTAATGAACCCACCGTATTTTAATTTGACGTCTATGAATATATTTTCAAGGCAACAAAAATTATACAGAGAACTCAACACGTGCCGGTTTAACGATGTCACACCGTATCTATAGCATATCATAATCTGACGCGCCCGAGTTACTCCCCGAATTCCCTGTTGGGCTCCCCTACTATTTAGTTCCTGAACTCTTCCAACTATTCTGTACTCAACAATTTCAGAATATTATTGAAACTATTCTATAGTTCTAATGGCCACTTTACTTGGTAATATTTGGAATTTACCCTTACAAATTTAATAGTTACATGAAATGTATATTGTGTGGGGTAGGCAGAGGTACATACTTATGCACCCATGATTAGCTCATGATAATCTCAGGCAGCGTTAAGTTTTTTAGGTAAACTTAAAAAGCTTATAGAACAAATTGCCGGAATCGAACCTGGGTCCGTCAAAGTTGGATATTAACAATCTCGATTACAGGGACTGTTTTAATAAAGTTAATTTCAAGCTTGACCTCGGCTTTTTCCAAATGTTAAATTGGACTGCTATCTAATATATTTTTTCTCTGATTAGCTGGTCGGCTAATCGTGGGTGTATATGTTCCTCTCTCTCTAATTCCCAAGCTATAAAAATAATTTGAATTTTATTTGGATAAATACTATTTATATTCATATTTTAAATGAGAAACAGACATATTACTTATAATTGAATATTATTTTTGAAATAGCTCACCGGTTTCACTTTTAAGTTAAGCATCACCAGTGCTTAACTTAAGTTAACTTGCTGATGATACTCTAAAAAACGAAACCAGTTATATTTACATCTAAGAAAAGGTATAATTATATGTACCGGTAACATATTCTTCTTAATATTCAAGTTATTAGTTAAGTCTATTATCAGTATAGTTTAGACTGTTTTTTGTTTTTTTTTTTGACTCTGCGATTTTTTTCTTTTTTTTTTTAATAAATTACTTTTATATACAAATGTTAGTAGTCGATATTATTATTGTACGAGAACAACATTATCTAGACATACTTAGATAAGTTTATTAGTATATAACAATTATTTTCTCAATTTTTGTAACTTGAAAAAGAAAATGATAGTAGTGGATAAATAAATAAAAAATAAATATGTAAAAAAGTACTTGTGTATTTGTGATTCATCTGTTGCCAACGATTAATAAAAAAGACCTATGGGTTACACGGCTCTCTTATAGTTAGATACTGTAGCTTCTAGACACCGCAGATGTCATTAGTGCAAGACTTTAGCGGCCTGAATTAAGTGTGGCGGTGGATTATATCCGGAAAAGTGTACAATACTCTACCACCGATAGTATTGTTAGTAAAAGCTTATTAAGCCTAAGCTTGCCTTTTTCGAGCCGCCTGGTGGGAGCAGACGATCTATTTTATACCAGATATTGGACCAATATGATAACTTCAAAAACAAAGATAGTTTATTGTACACATACGATTAGGGGTAGTTACAAAATTTTACGCTCGCTACGTAAAATCATTGTGGTCTTTCCGAAGTCAAATCTTAATTATGAACTACCTTAGTGCAATAATTACATTTTTCTCCTTCCAGGTATTCACGATCCATGAGGAATACACATTCGACCGTCCCCCATCAAAGGTTTACTTCGTCGACTCCAATTACGACGGTCGTCTGTATCAGATAAACTTCTGGGTTCACGCGGTGGTAATAAAATTACTCCCCTGCGTTATCCTGACAGTAATCAGTGCCTGGCTTATCAGGGTTTTATATCGGACGAACAGCAGGAAAAAAGCCCTTAAAGGATACAGTGCATGTCCTGTGAATACGAACGTGAATTCTAATGGGAATGTATTCACGAGGAAGCTGACTAAGCGGTCTAAGGCTGAACGACGTACAGATAGGACTACAAGGATGCTGGTAGCTGTGCTATTGTTGTTCCTACTGACAGAATTTCCACAAGGTATATTAGGTAAGTTTATGTTTTACTAGCTTTGCCCCTGTGTGTGTGTGTGTGTGTGTTAATTATATGACAATCTTTTAAAAATTATTTTAAGAATGATTACGCTATGAACACTTAGAGTAAATAATATATAGTTTTGCGTTTAATACATAAATTATGTGTTAAAATATTTCCACATCACATTGTGGTTAGAATATGTTGGTATAATTAAAACTTTTGTTATGTAACATCTTTTTAACACACATATTCGGCAAATGAGTAATTGTCATTTCATTTCAATATAGTGAAAAATTTCAAAATTAGTCATTGATAAATATTTTATTTCATGTAAATAACGATTAATATCATGTTTTTTAATGATAAATTATTATTTAATAAAATGTTCACGTTATAAAAATGAAGTACATTATGTACTAAAAGCTTAAAAATAATTCGGTAAGTCCTAGCTACCAGATCGCACCAAACTTCTCATCAATCTGGGGTATTGATCAGACAAGTAACAAAAATCGTTGAGCGTAGCGTATTATGATAGGAATTTTACGAGCCCAACGATTTTATTATTTGTAGCTTAAACCATTTCCAATTAAATCAGCTCTCTGCCAGTGAAAGTCCCTTCAAAATCGGTCTAGTCGTTCTAGAGATTAGTTGGATCAAACAGACGAGATAACTATACAGGCGGCTATAAAAAATATTATTTTGGCATGTGTGCATATGGATTTAGTAAAAAGATAAGAAAATATTTTGCCAGGTTGATCTGTCTATCTGTCTTTTAGTTTGTCATCAGCCTGTATCTCATGAACCGATATAGCTGGATAGTTGAAATTTACACATGATAACGTATTTCTGCTATCGCTACAAAAACAAATGCCAAAAACCGAATAATATAATTTCAAGGGGGTTGTTTTTTTTGATACGGAACTCTAACCTACGGAAACCTTTCCATCTGTTTTAATTATTAATTATTCCGTGCTACGGGATAGCACTGAAAATATGACGGGGCCGTTACTTTTAATTACAACAGTTAATTTAAGCTTAAATAAAAATTGTTCCTCCGAAAGCACGGATTACGTAGCATGAAATACGCCATATTCCAGGGAAAATTAGTTGATAGGTAGGTCTCTTTCAAATTTACATATCGTCGGGTAAAAGGTTTCGGAAATATGTTTTTCGCCCTGTCCGTAGAGTTAAAATTAAATTTTCTGGAAACACTCGACTTTTTACCTTTTAACTTTGTCGCTGCCATTGGTGCTTGAATTAATGATTATAATTTATTTTTTATGGCATAAGACAGGGAACAAGTAAACGGGTCTCTGGTTGGTAAGAAACAATCGTAGCTTATATACATCCTAGGTGTTGTAGGGGTCAGACTGAAGTGTTCAGGCTGTTAGACCATAATATGTGCAAGTCTATGAATATAGTGGCCGCGTTCCGATCCGGTGGTAAATTTTACAATTATATAGACACGTCACAAGTACCGCTTGTAAGGTCTATGTGAAATAAAATATTTTCTATTCTATTATTAGATAAATTTAAAAAAATGTCACGTTCGGTAAAAATATATTGATGTAATAACTCAATAATAATTATTTTTCTCCCTTGAGAATGTTCAGTTTTCCGCTCGAAAAAGCAAAGCGATATTGAAGTATATTTATTTGGTACTTAAACTTTTTCGTAAATATTTCCCTGTAATACGTTAACAAGGCACCTTGTTATCACACGATGGAAATATTCAGAAAGTTCCGGAACTTGCTAATGATATTATTAACATGTCGTACCTTTGGGAACAGATTGTCACTTCTGCGTGTTTTCCAACTTTACAGGACGAGCGTTTTCAATTTTTTTTGGACGTATTTTTTTAATAACTTTTTTCTATTTGAAAGTATTAAGGAGATTTTTATAGTCTTAAATGTATAGTTTTTTACGGACAATTGTGAATATTTGCTAAATATATACAAGAAAGGGCTTCTGAGATACAAGCCATAAACTGAGGAAAGGGTACCAAAACTGTATTTTTGTTAACTACTAAACTAAACACGCTATTACAAAAGTGACTTTTTGAAAAAAAAAATAAAGTTATAAAAGTATGTATTTTTACGGAAAAGGACGGTTTACTTTTATTTTTGGTATAGCTGCATTTGATTTGAAATCAGTACAGGATAAAAATGGTAGAAAATAAAAGAAGAATCGATAAAATTGAGGGTTATTAAATAAAATGAGTGGCATTTTCATTTTTTATTTATTAAAAAATTTAAAGAAAAAATGGCACAAAATGAAATAATAGTACACAAAAATAAATACCGATATATTATTTAAGTGATAAAACCTAAATGACTGAATAGATATCAAAAATATAATCATAATAGATTACAAATGCATGACAGAAGCATGCTGTATAAGTAGCAAAATTCTTTACAAAAGTTTAACTTGTACTTAATACCTATATTTTAATAATGTTATCCAAACAATATCTCAAAGACATGTCTTAGGTGCACGGCACGCATTCTAAGATTTCAACATATTTAAAAAATAGTCTTACAAGCATTCTAAAAACAACTACCAGTCGTAATGCAATCAATCATCAGTCTTAATACGATTAAAGAGTGTGCCGTTTGGCATTAATAACAAACACTAATGATTATCTATGGTTGACAAAATCTTAAAATTTTCTCTTAAAAGATAAATTCTCTAATTGACATAACAATATTAAACAGTCTCACAAATAACACTAATACTGAAACATCTTTATATAAAATTTCCTATAGAGACTTTTACATTTTTCACAGCATCGTATTTAGATTTTACTATCTAATTAGGAACATTAAAAACTTTTGTAACCACATTATAATAAAATTTAGTAACAAATGCTCTGCTAAAAACATTTAAAAACCAAAAGAAAGTTTTTTAATTGTAAAATGAAAAAATAAAAATATTAATATATTTCCGTATAATGTTGGATTTACTGAAGTTTTGATATCTGCCTTCTTTTGGGCAGCTAAAGGTATTTTACTGGCATAAGCCTTAACTTCGTAAGGTTGTAGAACTTTTAATTACGCTTCGTGTTTGATAACGATTGACTACGATTTGGTACAGTTTGATAACGATTGACACCAATCCAGTTGCCCTCGTATCAAAATTTTGTAGTAATAAACATCGCTGTCTTTAGACATTTTAGCTAGAAAGGATTACCTGTATCTTTTGCTGACCTTATTACTGGACAATACTGGACTAGGACGTAAATGACCCTAGATTTTTAAGCCCGTTTTACAGCTTTCTCTATAACAGCCGCAGCCCGCACCCAATATACCCATACTCAAATATGCCCTAGAATATTTTATTTGAAGTTTATTAGCCGCGTAATGATACAAGTTAATCGTAAATCTGCAACACAAAACAAAATAATTACTCAATACATTATCTCTGAGCGATTGGTCTTAACATAAATAGAAATAGAACTTATTGTTAATAAGAATCTTTACAAATATAATGTCACTTTTAAACAGAAGTAACGTTTTGGTTTCAATCAAAAAGAAAATTTTGTGCTAAAACATCATTTATGAACAGAAGTGACGTTATGCTTTAAGCGAATAAGTAGCAAAATTTGGTGCAAAAAATGTCATTTTTATTTAGAACTGACGTTTTTATTGAAAGAAATAGGTAAACAAATAAGTCACTACTTACCTTAGTGTCGCTCCGTCACAAATGCGCAACGTTACACTTTGGCTGTCAAAATATTACTGAAAGGATGAGACGTTACGTTTCAAGCAAATTGATCAAAAACGCTAAAAAAACAAAACGATCTCTCCTCCTGCAAAACGATATCATTCATGCGATTGTCACTGTTTTTGCTCAGTATATAGAGTCGACTATCGCGGTTTTTTCTGTATTTTTAACTCGTTTTTGGAAAAAATTGTAGAAGTAACCCTTTGGTCCCAAATGTGCGATATGTCAAATTATATAAAAATACTGATTAAAAAATCAAAATTAACGTCAGAAGTAAGCATATAAAATTAAAATAATAAATGTTAAAATTATATAATACTAATGTCAAAATTAAAATAAATATCAGAATGTCACAACTATAGGTATAATATAATAAATTTAAATATTTAAATAGTTATAAATGTGCTGTAATTAAATTAAATTTACATAAAGATATCCCCCTGGTTCACAGAGCACAGAAGGCCGCGCGGCCCCTACTAGGGACGTTGTTGATGATAAAAAATTATTTCTATACAAATCAAGAGTGTCAGTGGGCGTCGCCGTTTCGTATGCGTAGTCTTCTGTTTTATTACGTGTAGTGCGGGTACAGAGTCGATACTTTTTGTCGATACTTTTCGAAGATGCTTTTTATATATTATATATATTATGATAAATTATGCTATCGTAATAATGCATATTAAGCTAGGTGTCAAAATAAATATTGTGGTCAAACAAATTTATTTTACCTATTTAAAAATATGAATGAATGAAACTTTATTGCACACCAATACATTTACATTTATGACAACAAATAATTATTCTTATAATAGATAAGCTTATATTAATTGATATGCACAGGCGGTGTTATCGCTAAGTAGCGATCTCTGCGAGACAACCCTTGCAAAACAAGGACACGGAAATAAAATGTACCTA
>DVZL01006733.1:0-11165 GCA_018236625.1 Lasaia peninsularis | reverse complement strand
ATTGATGAATGTGGATGAAGCTAGGCAGGTGTGTAGGGATCGTGACGTTAGGCACTCGATACTCTCTGCCTACCCCGCAGAGGATCTGGCGTGAAGCTATCTATCCAAACATAAATCTCGTACAAATCGTATAGATATCTTGGACTACCCGCAAATGTTAAGAAGCTAAAAATTTCGCAATTCAATGGTAATTGATAATTAGAATTAAATACTCATCACAAAAACCGCATGTAAGGTCTATGTGAAATAAAATATTTTCTATCATATTAAAGCTTCAAAATTTATTGTTTTGTACTTACTACAGATGAGACATTAAGAAGCTGTTTAAAACCAGAAGCCCCTATCCGCTTGCATGAGGAAGAGGATCTTATCCACAGCGAATACTCCGTGGGCTCGCTGGTGGTGGCCCGAATGGGTGGTTGGCCGTGGTGGCCGGCCATGGTGGACGACTGTCCCGACACCGAACAGTTCTATTGGCTTGATGGTTTCTCCGACATACCGGTAAGTTATTTACATGAAGCTAAATCTTGAGATTACACTCCTAACAGCGATGGTTTCAATATATAAGTAGGTAAATAATGATCCTCATGGCCAATGAGGATCATTTTTATACATATGAAAGCTAAGCATAATGACCCACAGCTCGCACCTAATGGAAAGTGATGCTGGGGTCAAAGATTTTAATGTACTAAGCTAAAAGAAACCTATTCACTCTTAGTTTAAAGACCGCTAAGTCGCATTTTTCCGGCTTTGGGTAGACTGTTTCAATCTAGCGATACGAAAGACTATTATTCAACCAATAGGATTTCCCTTTATCCAAACAATAAATAATGAATGGGATATCCACGACAAGCAAAGATGAAATATAAAAAAAATGTGGCAAGTTAATTTCAAAGAAATTAAAAAGTTTAATCGAAATGGAGCTAAACATGATCAGCTTATTATAACCCTAACATTTTAGACTTATATTGGCAACACTAACATTTAGACAACATCACGCGTCACAGGAACCTTCCCTTTTCTCTTCTATAACACCTACTTATTATGAAAAAATATGAATTTCCAGAGAAATGATGTTCGAGTGTGTTCTATAGATCCATCCGGTTTGTAATTATTTAAATATATATATTTTAACTGATTAAAACCTTTCAGACTCATTATAATGTTGTATTTTTCGATTCAAAAGAAGTAACCCGAGCTTGGGTGACTCCGTCACAATTAAAACCATACGCGGGTAGTAAGAAATTATTACAAAAGTCTTTAGAAGTGAAACAATTTAAGAAGCGCTTAGAAACGGCTATAACTCAAGCAGATGAAGCTGCTAAGTTGGAGTTAACACCACGTCTTGCCCAGTTCAGCTTTCTAGCTAGATACAAAGGCACTATTGTTACGCCTAGAGTCAATAGGGCGGAGGTGAAGAGATATCAAGATTATTTTAAAAGAAAGTTTAACGTAGATTTGCCGACAGAGTTCACTGACAGTGACGAGGACTCGTTAGAATATAAACGTAGCAAGAGACAAGTGAAAGCTAAGAAAGGGTTAACTGAAGAAAACTCCACATTGAAATCTGATAACGTTAAAGGAACTTCTTTGTTGGTTCAACTTGATAACAGGTCTGCTGAAATAAGGGATCATTTACTAAATGGTAAAGTTTTTCATTAGATGTCTATGTTATTTTCGATCTTATTTTTTTTACCTTAATCAAAATATTATTTTCAGGATTGACAGGAACTGAAAATAACAACTCGCAAGAACCAAATTGTTCGCAGCGAAGTGGAGATTTTGACTTTTAATTTTACCCACATTTTACATTTTTTTACCAACATTTTATATTTCGTACGTAATAGCAAGATACTGTTTCATACAATTTTTTTAAGCAATATTTTCTTGTTATTTTCTTAAACAAAGTTTAAAATTTTAATGTAATTTGTTACATCGTCATTGATAAATAAAAAATGTAATAAATTAAAATCTAAAACTCTATTCATCTACTTACAAATACGACAATTAAATTCCAGTGCTCGACAAGTCGTAAAACACATTAAATATTATCTATACAAATAAATAAAATTGGAATCTGTATGTAATATTAAAATAACCGCTTTTTACTACGTGCATATGTAGGTATATTTACAAGGTAGTACATATACCAAAATATTTTTTTTTAATTTTTTGTCTGTCTGTTTGTATTCGCTAATCTCTGAAATGGCAGAACCGATTTTAAAAGGAGCTTTCACTGGGAGAAATCTAATGCGGCTTAGGCTACTTTTATTTTAGAAATGTATGAAATAAATAAATGAAATAAAAACGCGAAGTCGCGGGCACAACTAGCAGCTTGTATTAATATATAAATGCTTCTGGAATAACATAAAACAATGCGACCCAAAGATAGTCTCTAATAGAAACAATTAAAAAGATGACTGAATAAGTTTAACATTTCATATCTTGAAATACTCATATCTTATTCATCACACTAAATTCTTGCTGTAGGGGAGCGAAGCCGAGCCTCGCGGTTGGTCAGTGGTGTTAGATGTTTGCGATTTAATAAAATAAGAATGGATCTAGATGGTTTAGATATAGACTGGTAATTCTACTGCCACTAACTAAATTTACCTTTTTTTTTAACCAAAGAAAAAAACAAAAAAAAAATTTTTGCCGTATTAGTTTGTAGGTATGTGATATTTCTTAAGACGTTTAGCCTATATCTCAGAATATTTCGGTTAAACGCCGTACAGGTTTATTATTATTGTTGTTTTTAGACTAATTTAACAAGATCAAAATGTCTTATCTTTTATTTCCATAAAAAATTATAGCAAGTAGGTACCTAAAATAAGTTTACTTAACGTGCAGGGGAACTACCACCAATATATTATATTCATTGAAAGGATTCTGAAAAAAATAAACATACTCACAGCAGAAAACACCGTTTATTTTATAATTATGAGAGAACTTCAGATTGATAACCTACGTACAGAATGACTATAAAACAATTCTAAATTGAATTTTACATGTGTTCAGTATTCTCAATGGTAATTCGTAATATAACTTTAACCATTATAGTGATCCTTTACAAGATTATAGGAAATTTGCTATAAGATATCATTTACCTTTTTTTCACAAGCAGGCAATTTACAAATACCCGAATACAACTTATAAAGGTAATAACTATGTAAACATTTTGACTAAAATAAACAAGTATAAAATAACATGATTAAAAATAACATCTTAACACTTCATTTTTAGAATAGGGAAGAAATATATAATCTTGCTCAACGCTAAGCAACATCGACAATATCGAAAGAACGAAGCATAATAGTATTATGTTCAAGTCTAGCGACTCTAGGTTTTGACTGTTTAAACTTTTGCCTTGTGTCTGTACTGTTTGATCTGGCGAATAACTCGTAAAATCCATTTCCTTAGATACGGTCGCCCTTCTGTTTAGTGTCAACAGATGCCGCTGCGTCGACAAAGGGGTCGCGCGCGAAGTACGCGCCCCACTATTGTGTGTCACTCTCACAACACTATCTAAACGAATGGGCCTTATATCTATGACTTATTAAGTTTTATAACTGTTAAAGCAAACCTCTGTCAGGTACTTCGTCCTTTCAAAGGTTGTACTGAATGAAATAATAACTAGTGTGTTGCACTGACATACCTTCATAATATAACTTGTAAATATAGCATTTAAAAAAATATTTTTATTTACTTTAAACTCGCTAAAAGTATAACATAAAATATTGGAACTTAAGAACGTTCGCATTAAGAATGTAGTGAGTCGTAATAACTCGCTAGACCCATAACCAATTAAATCACCCATTTATCAGATAGTCAAGTTCAGGGTGACAAGTTGAAATAATTCTTTCAAACGAGACGTTTGTGTTATTATAATAATACACATTTATCCGGATAACATTTTAACGCGAATGTAATATAATCGAATAAATAATTGTCTATGAGCGACCACAAATCAAATATGGAAGACAGACTTGTATTAATTTATTTCAATAATAAATAACGAAAGGATATTTTTCGCTACATTTCAACAGCAAGTTATATTTGAATACTGGCTACTCTTTTATTATCTATTGAGCAGACATTTGAAATCTTGTGGTTGTCTGAACTAAACGTTGTCCACCAGAACGGTGTACAAACACAAGGTAAGAGTTATTAAAATTGGTAAACGGTTTGTGTTTAATTTCAAAGCACTACTTTATTCTAACTCACGAAGATTGACATGTCCATATAATGTATATCAAGTAATAAAACAGCTAAAAACTGTATCACTAATGAAAATAGGTATCTAAAGACGTCCTCAAAAATGGGCAATTCCAACATTATAAATGATTTATGGTGCCTTGCAATGAACACGTCTTAAACTAAGATGTTATCTCATAGCTGGTTTATTGTTACCCTTATAAATATACATTTTTGTGTTCGTTGTCCAATAAATTCACCAAGCAGTGACGCTTAAAAGTTAAAAGATTTTGACTCATTGAACAGGACTACCAATTTTATTCTGATAAATACAAGTAGAACTCTACCTTTGGCGTACACTCACTAAAATATGTAATTGGATTATTTTTATGTATGTTTATATAAATATTTTATAGAGTGTACCGTGGTTGGCTTCTAGGTGTAACAGATTATCACAATAAAAAATTGAAACACATTTTGTGACAGTACCCAAATAAGTAACTATTTTATTTGCTATTTTTACATTTTGATTCCTCAAGCAATGCTTGCCTCGTAAAACACCTATGTGGAACGATTTCCAAGCGGCAGTATTTCCAAATGGATGCGACTTGGGAACTTTTCAAAGTGCGTACTCATTCCTAAAAGGCCGGCAACGCATCTCTCATTTGTCTGTTTGCCTCCTCTCCTATAAAAAAAACTATTTGATCTGTAAAAATACCTACATTTACGATCTGGAGAGTAGTTAGTACTTTTAGTATGTTTACTGAGTATTCCTGTGTCAGAAAATCAGCCATTTTTTCGCTATCTGGGGCACAAACAATATATCTAAGAACAATATACATATGTAACAATAATATAGAAACTCTTTAAAAATCAATTAGTGCAAAATTGAAATTGGGTGAACTCGCACCATGATTTTATTTATTTAAAAATGTATGCACAAACGTGAACTTAACTGTAGGTTTAGCTGAACTCGATTACGACATGCCAAGTCTAAACAAAACAATTACCGTACCTAATTAATACTTTTTATTCCGACCAACCTTTCAATTGAATATAGCAGCTTTTTGATTTTGATACGGTCATGACCAGAAAATCTGAGAGCAATCTCCATCAGATTGCTGTTCTATATTTATTGTAAGAGACGAAAAGTTAGCAAATACAACGAAGATTGAATAAACTTAGGAGATATGGACTTATGTCTCTTCCTGGTGCACTTTTAATCGTTTCCGAATTTACCAATTTGTTAATTCGCTTATTTGCATACTACCACAGTATGTTCTTTAAATTTTGCACGTTTATAACCTATTACACTTGTAGATTTATTTGGATATTATACATTAATCCATAAATTGAACGATCAACACAACTGGTTACGTAAGCTTATTAAACAACACTGTTATTCGGTTTACCTTTAACACTTACTAGCTATCGTCTGTAATGTAATAAAATGCTATAAGAATTGACACATAAGTATATAAACTATACTAATTGTGTACTTATACAAAATTAGCAATCCAATAACAATATGCATTCTATTGATTATGAAAATATCTATGCATTATTTATATGTAATATTGAAATTGATAAAGAGCGATCGAGCCCGAGGGTGATCGAGGGGCGCAATAGCGACTTCTTTGAACACGAGAACATTACCTAGAACTCTAGTAACAGAAGAACGTAACGGTATACGATTAAGATTATCAGATTAGAGATCAATGAAAGCTGACTAGAATTTGTGGTATCCTATACTAAATATATTACAAATGCGAAATGAGCCAGCCGGGTTGTCTTACGTCGGAGCCCTCGCTCCGAGGTTGTGCGAATGTGATCCCCCGGCGGGTAAGCAGCGCGACTGCGCGGACGCATTGCATTATTAATATTAGTTTTTTTGGTGTCAGGTACGCAGCCTCGTTTCGAGGCCCTCTTTATTCTTAGACTAGGTAAACGATGAACTTGATGCATCTAGCTAAAGTCAGCGCAAACTTCCTTCATTGGAATGAAAATGAGAAGGCTCTGGGCTATCCCAAAACCCCTTCCGTCCACTCGGTAGACACGCTAGACGATTGCCGCTGACTTCCCATTAAAATGACGCTAACGAGAAAAAGGTATCACCTAATTTCTCTACTATTACGAAGGCAACTAGATGAAATCCTACTCTTAAGGATAAAAATTTAATTATGCTATATATGTTAAAATTAACATTGCTTCATTTTCTTATACACGTACTCGCCTACGCCATACAGTCCAAGCTTATCTTTCTGAACGCCCTGGAGTAACCGTGAATGTTACATATATTGCACCTGTATTAGAGGCTATTCAACTGTACGAACCATACGCGGTTCCATAAACACGTCTACACTCGAGAGGGCTCAAAAAAGATGTGCGTGAAATGTACTAGGGTTATGACTTCACGTTAAAAGATAGGGCACATAACTGAGAAATTAGTGCCGTTATTTTAGATCCTGTTTCACTTCGAATGAATGTATTTTATATATCGCTGGATCACTACACTGGAATATTCACGAAATCGTAACATTATATGAGAAAAATTCTAAAGTTTGTGAATAAATTGGTGCGTAAATGACCGAGCGATATCATGCTACCGAGGATATTTAAAAGAAAATACCGTTTGAAACCTACACATTTCATATTGCTGATGATCTGGTAATGTTAATTTATTAAAAAATTTACCCTAGCTAAAACGGCTACATTACTTTTTAACTGTACAACAAAGAGATTCTTTATACATACTAAAATAAAATCAAGATCTCCACGTCCAAGATCCAAGCGCCAAATTATATCAATGTTACACTATCATATTGAAAAATTTTATTTGATAAAACGTTACACTCACAATAACAATTATTATTTACCATTTTATGTTAAAATAACTAAACAACAACTGCGTCTACTATCACACATTCGAATGTTTAAAACAATTTTACAATTGTAGTAGTGTATCATTATTGCTACGGCGACAGCACGCGGCGATATGCTCTCTAATTGTGGCAGACAATGGCAACCGGCCACAACACGGCTTTCCTTTGCAAAATTGACTTTACTCTAAATATTTTCTAATCGAGCTTCATCGAGCTTTTTCAGGGCATATGACAACTACTAGTGGGATTTCTAGTATCACAGACTTTTTGTCTTCATGTTATTTTTAAAAGTTAAACCTATGTCACCCGTTCAGTGTTACCTGATGAAAAATATACACACATTTGGTAGTGTAACATTTATACCAAAAAGTTGAATTTAATATTTCCTAGAAATTCATTAGAAAAATGTATCGTGCAATGAACTATACATTAAATATTATTACTAAGTATCTCGTAGGAAGCTATTCAAGGTATGATAATAATAATGAATGATGTCATCTGAATCTAAGTTGTTATAGTCATATGCCCTTCTAAAATTACAAAACTACCGTCATATTAAGAAACTTCAAAATGGGTTTACACGCCAAGTTTTTTAATGTGACGGGTCGTATTTGAGGGATAGGGGGAAAGGAAATCTACGAGGTTAATTGCTAAGTTTACTATCACTTCATCACCGCCACCTCTACTACGCTACCCGCGTGCTTCTGTCACCTTTTTACACCCAACGATAACCCGACAAGTATTTCTAAACAATTTCGATACGTCCTTGCAATTTCACAATTCTTGAAAAATTGTATTCAAATGCGAACCATTTGTACCACCATGTTACTAAATAGTTTGATTAATAAATATACAAAGAGATATATTATTGAAAACTATGTTTAATAATTGTATCACAGGTATGGTCGACTTCATACCATTTTGAACGTGAATGAATCGAAGCATTCAACTTAACCAACAATATTTTTCTTACAATAACGCCTACGCCACAGGCTTTGTGTTGATATCTCAGGCCCCTTTTTTCGGACAGAATAAAACAGACCTGTTACTCGAACACTATAATGCATTCTTATTAAATGCGATGTCTAATTAGTTTAATGTTTTCAAAATATGTACGTAATACAATTTGACAGACTTTTTTTAATAAAATCCATAGCATATCTTGATGACAATTTATATTAGTTTATTTTGTGACTATACTACATCGTTAGAACAACGGGAAATATGCATTTAGTACTGTATAATTTAGAACTGTATTTGAATATTTTTTGGTGTTGCAAATCAAAAAATAAATGTATGTAAATTTTCAATAAAGAATGATTTGTAAATAATTAGATGGACTCAACAATATTAACTATAAATAAGTATTATTTTCTCTGTCGTCTACGTACAAGAATGATCACTTCTACCTATAAAACAGTGGCTTGATTATCATCAATGGTGTAGAAGGAATCTTTCTGTATACAACTACGGGTTAAATAGCCATTTTCGAGTTTATTCTGCAAAAACTGTTGCTTTTAAATCCTCATCACACCAAATAAGTAATCGCAATTGACATCTGCCAGTATTGACTTTTAGAATAACCCGTAGATCGGAGTTGTATGACTTATTTTCTCTCTAAAATCATATTACAATCATGTTCAGAGTCTATTTTTTAATATCATAAAAAATAATCAAATTCAATAAGACAAAGGAAAATCTATGTTACTGACAGGTATAATATATTTAACCTTTATCCAGATTATGAGTAATAGAATATAGGTCTAATCTTATCGATAAAATTTCTAACGACAAATAATAAAAGTGTACGTTAGCGATGAGTGACGAATTCGGCCAAGAGATGTCGTTCGCCAGGCGGGATGCAGGTGCCATGTATTCGTCAAATTCTGTTTCATTGCTTCGTGGACCTACAAAATTATACGTTACTATTTTAACAGAAACTAAATGCTTTGTAATGTATCAATTAAAATATCCCTGGAAAAATTACATAATTAGAATATTATTAAATACTTCCAGTCTAACATCATTAGTTTGCTAATAAATATATTTTGTAATGTCGAGAAACATAAATCTTATAAAATCGCGAATTGATGTTGCTGTTAATAAAATGTTGAGATATTTTTACGTAAATTTTGGAATTTGAATTTTTTTTTAATAATTATTATAAATACCACAATGTTGTCCATTAGGTACGCGACAAAAACGCAGAAACAAAGACACGTATTTTGCATTATATATGTTCAACATTTTCGTACTTATTCGTTGCCTATCAATTTCAGATATATCTGTTGAACTAAAATAATGTAATAATAATAACATCGTTAATTCCAATTGCATTGAAAACTTTTAATAATATTATATTTCTAGGGTCTCTTAACATATTATATTTGTCTAATTAAATTTGTTAAAAGTTTGAAAACATTTGATTGGGTGAGATATAATTGTTACTAAAATATAGTAAATAATTAATTACCTGATGTTAACTTAAAAAATTGGTAAGAGTTTTTACACCCGAATCTATGTAGTACCAATATTAAGATAAATATTTACAGTAACATCACTGTATTTTTTAATGACTACTATAGATTTATACTGGCTAAAATGTACTGATAGTAGTCATCTATATATGTATAGTCTAACATCAGGCTACAAGAGATATTTTGAATACTAACTATAAATTTGTCAATGCAAGTACTAGGTATCTTATCTACCATCTACTTAAATGTATACTTATAGCCTTTATGAGTGTTCTATTATGTAAATACTGATGTTATTTCATGAAAATTATTACTAATATTTCTGTGTCGAGTAACATGCAGACTATATCTGAACCCGAAAGTTTTTTTTTTAATAAAATTGCGCTAAACTAAGTGTCGTATCTATTAATTCATATTTAATGTCAGTATTACAAATTATTTTGTTTTTGAAAATAAATACAGTTAGGATTTTATATCTATAAAAAATAAATAAAAAGGAAAGAAGAGCTTCAAATACAGTAAATGAAGTAGAAGATGTAGTCTATGACTTACAAATAAAATTATATTAAACTTTATCATTATTGGCAACTTTTAAAATGTAAAGATTACAGATAACAAAATATTTAAAAATAGAAGAATAGAAAAAGTTTAACAACTTAGTTTAGCACTATGTGTGTTGTGGTATAATTTTTAAGCCAAAACTATTTATCACTATGAAATCACAGATAAAATAAATTTTAGTAATTTAAATCACGTATAGTGCACAATATAGCACATTTGAAGAGTAAGTGAAAAATCACCACACGAGTTAATATTTCTGATCTGTTATTAATTATTATCGATCATAATAATATAAGACATAGATTTGGCCATAAAATTGAAAAAGCAGCGTGTAATTAAATTAAAAATAAAGCAATACCACCAGTATTGTGAGCATTACAAAATGAATAAGTGTAAGATAAAAATCTAATATAAATAAATACAATATTAATTATTAAAAAATTAAAAAAATCAGTGTAAAGTTTAAGGAAGTGCAATGAATAGAAGATATGTGTTTTCTATTGGTGAAACTTGAAATTACGCATTAAGAAGGGACACATTTATTTTCTAATTAAAAGTAGATAATTATTCTATAGATATGTACATAGATCTCATCAGCTTTTTATAGTTAGGGAATCTAGATTTCAGACTTGTGTAACTTTAATTTTTACTATAAAACCTTGATCAGTTTAAGGGATCAAACATATCTCAATTGTACTTGGCACTTGGTAAAATTGGAATTATTTGTTATGGTATGAATAAAAATTGAATATAAATTATATAAACCATGTTCAATCCAACGAATCATCCAAAGATCAAAACTAAACGCAGCGTCTAAATCCTCCACGGACTAGTCTTATCGCGTAGATGACATTGGTCACGGCTATCCCTAATATCGTATCCGCTATCAATAGGGTTGGGGATTTTGACAAGGGCACCAGTTTTTATACAGAGCGACTGCCATCTGACTTCTGCAACCCGGGTTCCGTTGTCCGTAGGCCAACTGCCTTCCACCCAGGCAGCTCGTAAGAGGCGAGCACAGGGTCTATTGTCACCAACACCGTGACATTGA
>DVZL01006732.1:0-11165 GCA_018236625.1 Lasaia peninsularis | reverse complement strand
TCATCGTTGGCGCTTGGTGAAACTTCCACATATTCATATTTTAAATTAGAAAACACATGTACTTTTTCACATATAATTTATAATTGAAAACCACTTCTTAAAATAGCCAACCGGTTTCGCCTTTTACAGCATCATCAGGGCTAAAACTTAAGTTTTTAAGAAGTAGTTTTCAATATTTATAAGTTATATGTGAAAAAGTACATGTGTTTTCTAATTTAAAATATGTAATTTTTATGATGTTTTTTTATCTTTAGTCAAATCCAAAGTTAATATGTTGTAACTACTTCACTTCTGGTTGAATTTAAGCAGGAGCTTACCTTTGAATATAATTATAATTAAACTTAAAATCTTAATATTTCACTATCATGATATCATTATTTAACATGTTCATATTCACGCCATCTGTGGAATACAAAGGGAACCAATATCGATAAGAAAGATCAATGGCTTATTAAAGTCGTAAACCAAAGCAACATAAGTGACGACTTGATCTGCTTTATAGGGATCCATACCCAAAGGGTAATAGCAAAACCCTATTAATAAGACTCCGCTGTCCGTCTGTCTATGTATCTAGAAGGTTGAAATTATCACAGATTACGTATATTCGTTGCCGCTATACTACAAAAACCAAAAACAGAATATAATAATTATAAAAAGCCTTACAACGTGATTTTTTTGCCGTTTTATATCTATAAAAAAGGGAATCAAAGTTTTTATTAGATTATTGATTTTTTACATTTCTAAGATAAAATAAGTCTCAGTTGTTCCTCATTACATCAGCTATCTACCGGTGAAAATCCCGTTAAAATCAGTCCAGCTGTTTCAGAGATTCGCGGGTACAAACAGACAGATAGACGAATAAAATTCTAGAAAATACTGTTTTGGTACTATTTGTTGTAAACATATATATACTAGTATTAATTTAGTAACAAGCGGTAATTTTAATATTACATACCTACAGACACTCCAATTTGATTTATTTATATATAGACGATACGGAACTCTTTATGTGCGAGTCGAACTCACACTTGGCCGATATTATTTTTATGTGTGCTGTAACCATAGACGTTATTTACGTAATAAATATGATTGATGAGTGTGTTAATATATGCGTATATAATAAAAAAGATGTGCGTCGATTTAAGTCTTTGTGGATGCATGATTTAAATCAACTTTTAGATACAAGCAATACTTCTCTAACTTTTTGCCTAATGGAATACATATCTCTAAAAGTCTTTTTTGTATTCTTTCTGGATATTCCAAAGGGCGAGTTTGGAAAGTTACTCTATAATCTAAAAGTGCACCTGATAATAGATGTATACCCCATGCGTATAATACGCATGTGCAACGCTCAACGTCGTCATACCAAATTGAAATTCTTTTTATTTTTATCAATATGAAAACATGCATATGTAGGTGTGCATCTCGTTTATTCCTTCCGAAACTGGACTGACAAGAGGGGGGTTAAACGACGTTTTTTATGACCTTTATAGGAAAAATGATCATTTAGGTGTTACTAAACATTTTGAGAGGGATATATGAAAACATTACGGCACGTAACACGAGAGGAGGCCGTGGGTCAAGAATCTTCAAGAACTGCGTCACGTAATACTAGAACACACCCTAATGAAGAAAGTGAACATAAATACATTATGATCAATTGTTTTCAATAATTACTTTCAGATTCCGAACAATCTCCAGGTGTGTATTTAAGGGATGACCCCCTCTTCGGAACTCATCTTCAGAATCAATCAGAACTCAGAGTGCACAGTGCTGAAAAGGCAGCGTTTTATTTGGATGCAGCTTTAGCTACGCGAGGGACACGAGAAGAGGGAAAAGATAGCCATCTTTTGTACACGTTACACGTTTATCAATATAGTGTTGGTGGAAAAGGTGCAGGTGGGTACAAACATATTTCTTTGTATTCCCTAATTTTTAACATTTTAAACTTCATAAAATATACGTAAGCCTCTTCAAAGTAGATAGAAAACATCCCAGGTTCCTCCACATTCATTACTCTCGTCTCACAGACACGCCGGTTTCTTAGACTCTGGACATCACCCACGGATAATACACGACCAATTCAGTCGTGGTATTGAAATCCCCATATTATCTGTTTTGCCAATTTTTTCCACCGAATCATCAGGAAATGCCCTTTCTCATTTTACATAGACACTTTCTTTCAATACCACTGTTTTTCTGTTTTCACTATTATGAATACGATCCGCAAGAGCTACTTCACAAAATTTCCGGAACGGAGAAAAAACTATTACTATTATCTATTCAAATATAGTAAAAATAAAAAAGTTAGTCCACTACTGCGTCTTGCAGCTTTTGAGTCTGACTAGAAATTATAAGAACCCAGAAGCAGAAATAGGGTCCTCCAGAGATTCAACAACTTTTAAAAATATTATATGGAACTTCTAATGCTCCTTGCATTAGGAGTTCCATATATTTTAAAATCTAAAATACTATCATTCAAACTCACATGAAACATTCACTAATATATGTATATAAATGACAAAAAGTTTTTTGTAATAAAATATCACTTAATTTCAAATAGAAGAGGAAGACGTGATTGTTGATTTACTAAATATGTATAATACATTCTTTTTTTGCAGTTGCTGGAGGTAGAAGTCGTTTACACCTAATAGACTTGGGGAATTCAGAACGTGGAAAATCGAATGGTGGAATACCGCTATCTGGATTAGGAAATATACTTCTCGCCATATTCAACGGACAGCGACATTTGCCATATCGGGAACACAATTTAACACACGTTTTGAAAGAGTGTCTTGGATCTCTTACATGCCATACGGCAATGATAGTTCACGTATCTCCAAACATACAAAACTATTCAGATACATTAACCACTTTGCAATTAGCATCAAGAATACATAGGTTAAGACGAAGAAAAGTTAAGTATAGTTCAAATAATAATGCAGGTAGTGGAGGAAGCTCTGGTGAAGATGCTTCAAAGCCAAGTAGTAGTGAACCTGATCCTTCAAGTAGTGACTTATCTGCCGATACGGTTATTTATGTTGGTCCACTTGATGATGCAACAGATGGAGAACATCCACCTGTTTATATCCCACATATTAATTCAGGTGATAACAGGTGTGCATTAAGTAAAGCTTTAAGAGGTTCTGCAGCTGAACAAAAACACAAACCATCACTGTCAAAGGTTATAGAAGAAAAAAGTCCTATTCACAAATTTCATTCATCTCCAAAATCATCACCGTTAAAAAATATAACACAACCTATTCAAACACCAAAATCTTCACCAGTACACACGGCTTCGACAAAAGCATTACCTATTAAAAAATCAATTTCTAAACATGGAGAAGAAGGAAAAAATACTAGTGACGAGCAATGGATAGATGGACCGCGAATATCTAAATCAAAACTTGTTGAAGCAAGACATATAATCAAAGAAACACAGAACAAAAAACGAGAAACATGGATCGATGGACCGATGCAAGAGCCAAAAATTCCAATACAATTTGAATCAGTACCAGTTCAACCTAATTCAGTACCTTTACAAGTAGGTGTACTTAATTCGTATGGCAATGAAAACATTGGCTATGGCTATATGGACAGTCACAAGAAAAACATGATAAGAAAATGGGTTGAAAATCAGACTTCTCAAATACACAAATCGCGACACAATTCACCTAGTCATAAGCCACCTCAAAAAGAGGGTAACACTAAATTACCCGATGAATCTGAAACACATAAAATGGAAATCAAAGATATCACTAGGCGCATACATGTAGAAGAATCTACGATACGAACTGGATTAAAAGCTGGTTCAAAAGGAATAGCGATAGAAGAAGAAAATGTTGGTCCACCAGACATAAGTTCGGGAAAAATGTCACAACACGGAAAATCTTCATCAAAAGGCGAACCCGACGAAGATGATGACAGCGAAGAAATGGCCGAGATACCACCAGCTTTGCCACTATTACAACCAAGTAGTTTAAGTAGTAGAGAAGTGTCGGTTGAAAGCTTAGATAGTAAATATAAGGAAAGAATGAGAATGGATGATGAACTGGTTTCGAATCGTAGCAGAGATATTGATCAACATGGCATAAGTAAGGGTCCCGCTGATGATGACGATGAGATTTTAGAAATAATAGAAGTTGAAGAACCGTTAGAACCTGTTCCAATGCAAGACAGTTGTCTCCAGGTAACAGAAGAAGATATAGCATTTTGTATGGGACTGGCAGATTTTAACTTTACTGGAATAGAATATGACAGTGAAGAACATCCTTTGAGAATTTTAAGTCAAGAAAATCTAACTGTTGCCTCTACTTTTACTGATACGCTTTCTTTGTACAGTGAAGTTGAAAGACAAATTAGAAATGAAGCCTATCTCAGACAGGCAATGGGACTTTATTCTCACAATTTTGAAAATCATCCTGGAGTAGACCTAAATCCTCACGAGAGCTTACAGTCATCTCGCTCTAGAATTGATGAACTAATTGGACTAACAGAATTATATGGGTCAAGGAGAATGTTAGATAGCAATAACGAAACTTCTTCAAGGATTGCCCCACAGTTTCAGTCACTATCACTTTGTAATGTTAGAGATACCGAAGAATATCATGGAGATGGTTCCGTCTACAGTGAACCAGCATACAGACCGAGTGATAAGATATGTGATAGCTGCAAGCGATCAATGTCACGACCTAGTAGTGCTGTAGGTGAATGTGAGGCATATCATGACTTAGATCCTATACACAATGATTCCTATGGCCCGTTTGAAAGATATCGAAGCAATGATATCACAGAAACAAGGATAGCTTCTTTGAGACATCCTGACGGAGCATCCGATCCTAATTTACGTGAAGAAAATCGTTTGCCAGGTATCGGTGCGCCATCAAGTACTTTTAGAGATCTTAAATCAAATTTACATTTAGAAGTTACGCCACCCGTCATCACTACTGAGCCACGATTAGAAAAATGTGAAAAAGGAGACAAAAATGTAGCCAGAATAGTTGCAAGTTGTAAGCCCGATGGATATGATAGTGGTCATGAGTCAACACCTAGAACGGGTAAGCATAGTCCAGCAGCTACATCAAGACGAGCTGAATCTGGATACGATTCAGTTCCTAGAGATTCTGACGCATCTTCTTTAGACTCCTATCCAACACGAAGAGCTGCTGTTGCGAGGGCTCACGCGAAAAAACACACAACTGCAAAATACAAACAACATAGTGATAAGTCATTTTGCTCATGGCTAAGGAATCCTTTCACTTGTAAATATGCAGATACAGATCCCGAAATAAGTGATTTTTAACAAAAACAAATCCTAAATTATATGAGTGATACAAACTTATACATACGAGTAATATTTGAATGTTTAATTTGTATCATTGTCACGTTACCGAATTTATTCTGGAGACTGCTTTTGTACTCTAGATGTAATCGTATTTATACAACAGAAGCTTTGGCATTAATCCAAGGAGGTTACCATCGTATTTTTCTAAAAGTAATACTGCTTGCAAAATTTGGAAGAGTGTTTTGAAAAGTATGCGTTATCTGGATAATAAATAAAGTATTTGTAAATATAGGATATATCCAAACATCACTCGATGCGTTACTCAAATATGATCCATCAACTCTAACAAGTAACTTCTGCTCAGTTTTTGTACTTTTATAATCTTTCGATACCCTTGTTTATTGATATTTTTGTAATTTCAACTGTTGTTATTAGACTTTTAAAATATTGTAAAATAGAAGAGTCTTCCTCAGTCTTCCTCGTCATATCGCGAAGGCTGCATCTAATGTTGTTGTCATAGCAAACTTTTGATATTTCTAAATAATGTACAGTGAATCAAACAAAATCTATAGTGTATTTATCTTCAATCATATCTTTATCAGAAATAGCAACGACTTTTATGAATTTCGAAATAAAATTTAATTTGATAAGAATATTTTCTAGAGATAGAATGAATCGAATTTTGTTATTAAAAATCAATGAAAATTTAGATGTAAGACTATTTGAGGGTTGGTCAACACTGCACTTCTCTTTCATGCCAGTATTGAAATCAAACTGAAGCTTTAGGATCTGGAAATTACAGACAAAGAACTGTCCGCAATACTTTGTATTAGAAAGTCATTCGTATCTAACTTCTCTTTCTACAACTTTTATGGAATTGTCAAACACAAATCAAGCCGGCTCTATAAATATATATATTTAGTATTGAAGACAGATATTTGTTAGGAGTTTAATGTCCAGATAGCACTTTTAGCTTATTAAATTTATAATTTTAAATCATATGTGTTTTACAAAAGCAAAGGAAAACTTTATCACAATCAGTAAAAAGTTTAAGGCTTGTTTAAAATTCAATCATAGCCAACAATATATTGCAAAAAATAGATACATTGCATTTTTTACTGGCGTTTAAATTATCTATTACAAAAAAATAATGTCTAAAATAATTTCTTGAGTGATCTCAATGCTGGTGTGACAGAATGTTTTAATGTTGGCAACACTCATACTATTGTGTCATCGGCCAGATTGAAAATAGCTTTAATGTTTTTGTATTGTGTCGTATACCGGCTAGTCCGTTTGTACCTTCATATAATTGATTGCAATCATTATGGCTTTATAAAATGTTGGTGAACTTAGTTATCGCTTTATTGTCAATGTTTTGTTATTAAACAATTAATATTATCAAATATATATCGTAAATTCTATGCGTTCGTATTAGTTCGAAATAAAATGTTCGAAGGAACTGAAGTCTATTGTTTTCTTTCATCCTTAAATAATTCATGAATAAAATAGATGGTATTGCAACTAAACTGACAAATAACTACATTTAAAAGCTGAGGTGAACATAATCTAAATAAAAAATATATTCACCCTCAAACGCCCGAAGAGGTAGGCAAGGTGTATACAATAAGACAGGTTTTATAGAAACTGAAAAAAACTCAGAACAAGTTGCCCTATCTGGGGATTGAACCATATCATTTTATTATGATTTCTATATTAAGCCTCCGTAATTATTCAGTATATAAGTTGAAAATCATGGAAATGTATATTGAAGTAATTATTCAAACGATGGAATTTCGCCGAATGTCGACCACAAAAACTATAAAACGTTTTCTCCGTGTCGATCCGGATTCTACGTGTAAAATAGATTATAACAATATTTCTTGCCTGTTGGAGACCACCAGAAGAACCTTGTGCTTGTTTGTTATTTTTTCCCTAAACAACATATAAAAATCTACCTTTTAGTGTACCGTACCTAAAAGTTAAAAACAGTACCCTATTTACTGAAACTTCTCTGTCCGGCTGTCTATCTATCGCCAGGCTGTATCTCAAAAACCGTGATAGCTAGACAATTGAAATTTTCTGTTGCCGCTAAGCTAAGAAATAAAAAAATGGAAAAATACAAATATTTAAGGGGGGAATTTACAATAAACTTTTTTTTTTTGAGAAACCCATACTATGTAGGTGACATGATAGCGTTTGATATATTGTTGTCAGGATCTTTGTTTCCATACTAATCAATAGATGTCGTTATAAAATTATGCTAAATATTATAGATTAAATATTTTTGAATATAGTGCTATTCGTGTAAGCAAATGATACTTAAAAATGTATCGCGTAAAATCTAAGATGATACTGATATGATTATTTATCAATGATATTTCTTCGAAGTCTAAATGCATTTTTGTTGTTTTTACACATGGTAGGGTACCCTTAACGCGCAAGTACAACTCGCACTTAATATCCACTATTATCTAAACAAATAAATAAAATTTGAGTGTCTGTACGTCATGTTAAAATAACCGCTTTTTACTTAATGCATAGTTACAAGACAAGACACATATACCAATTTTTAGAATTTTTATCTGTCTATATATCTGTCTCTCTGTACCCACTAATGTCTGAAATAGCTGGATTGATTTTGACTGGACTCTCAGGAGTAGCTTAGGCTACTTTTATTTTCCGTTTGATATTAATATTTTTTAGGATTTTTATTGACAAACAAAAATTCTAAAAAATATTATTTTGGTGTTTGAAAACAAAATATAGTCTCGTGTAACAATAAAAAAAACGAAATCTTAAAAACGACGTAAAATGAAATGTAAATTTAAAATTAGCAAGTTGAAATGGATTCGAAAATCTTATGGGACGTAAAGTTTTCGGGTTCCCCATGCAAAGTTTGCAACGTTAAGAGGGAGGCCTATTATCTTTCATTTCTCCAGTAATTTAACATTCTCTGTACGCCCCGGGAAAATCATGCTATCAAATTCTTTACCCTCTTTAGAGGGGTGACAGTTTTTTCTTTTAGAAATCTTCCAATAATTTCCCAAAGTGGCAGCTGCTTAGCTTCAACGATTATCGGTTGGAAAGATTTCCTCCTTATGTTTTCACGTCATAAAATTAGTTAGAAAATGAGGACGGGGGATATTTTTTATTCAGTTTCACTAAAACATTCAAATAACTTTAAGAACTTATTTTGGAGCAGTGCGTTTCTTTGATAAAATTTTAAGATCATTTTTGCGCATGAAGTACCTATCCATACAAATAAATAAAATTAAACTTGTTACTAAATGCAATATTTTGGAAATTTTGTATGTCTGTTTTTGTGTATCCGCTAATCTCTGAAACGGTTGGACCTATTTTGATGGGACTTTCACTGGCAGACAGCTGAGGAATTAGGAACGGCTTAGGCAACTTTTATTTCTAAAATGTATAAAATAAAACAATTAGATAAAAACGCAGACAAATTCGCGGACACAGCTAGTTTTAATGATATAACTTTCAAAGATCAGATTTTTTCCGACTTATAACACTTATTGCCTAAACTGATAACCTCTTTTTAATGCACTTGGTTAAAAAGTCGCCTATGTGTTATTCTCGTGTATAAGCTATCTCACTGTAAAGTTTCATCCAAATCCGTTCGGTAGTTTTTTTGTGAAAGAGTAACAAAAAAGTTTGTAAGTACGGAACTTACAAACGTTTGCATTTATAATATTAGTATGATACTCAAAGTTCCTCATGTTTGTAATCCAATTTGTTATTCTTATGCTAATTATACTATCTTTCCCAAAAATGTAGTATTGCTTACTATTTATAAACTCGATAACCTCTCTTTCTTCTAGGCCTTATAAAAGTGAGATAACCAGCACTATGTGAATGAGATTGATGAGATATTGTCGACAGATCGTTGTTAGGAGTGTAAACTTCTGATTGTACGAGTATCTTGAGCCTGTGTGTAGTTGCGAGCGTCGGTTCCTTTAACTTTGTTTCACAAACTTACTGGCAAGGGACAGTTATGTGATATCTCCTGTCTGATGTATTTTCCTCAAATAAAGTTAGTGATCTTCACAAAGTTAAAAGAACTCTAAAAAAACGCTTTTATTGCAAACCGAATTAAAAACTTCATAAGAGAATAATGAACGTGGACATAGTTACGCAAGTATGGAGGCATCGTGGCACTTGGTACTCAATACTTTCTGCTGTGGTACAAGGGACCTAGCGAAAAGATATGTATGTGTGTTATTGACTAGTTGCATTGTTATTGGTCCTTGATATGTGTGCGAAGTTTCAAATTAATCCGACTAATGGAACTTGGTGATAATGATTCTAAAAGATTCTGTTACATACATAACCCAATCTAATAAAAGCGTGTTATATATAAATATCGTCACACCCATGTCTCCGCAGGGGTAATTTGAGATCCCATGATGTGACAGGTGCAAAGTCCGTCGGCATACCGGACACATCCAATCCCTAGCTCATAAAAAATTGCCTACCCGGGAATCGAACCCAAGATCTTGTCTGTCAGACATCGACTACGCTCGAAGGTATAGAGGCGATAAATCTATACAATAAATAAAATTGGAGTGTCTGTATGTAATATGAAAATAACTGCTTTATACAAATTTATATGTATGTTTACATATATACCAAAATAATATTTTTAGAATTTAATTCTAGCACTAATCTCTAAAACAGCTGGACCATTTTTGACGAGACTTTCACTGACAGACCGTTGATTTAATGAGAAACGGTTTAAGCTACTTTTTTTAATGTTTTAATGTTGTTTTGGTGTATGTACCTCGTAAACATACATATTATGCATTTAGTAAAAAGCAGTTATTTTAATATTAGACACAGACACTCCAATATTATTTGTATAGATATAAACGTACAGAATACAGGCATTTATAATAGAAACATAATCAAAATAATCCATCTCTACAACCAATCGAACTTGACCGGTCAACCGATGAACAAATCGGTCCATTTTGATTAAAACTACTTCGCTCACTCACTTAATCAACCTAATCACCCAATTTATAATCAAACAGAGCAAGCAACTACATTATATCAGTTCAGTCCCCTAATGATACGACATTTAATAATGCTAGTCTGTCATATAATACCGCAATAAGAACAAAACGCAAAGAATAGCCGAGGATAAAGGAGGAACACGCGTCGGCCGGGGAGTCGAACCTGGAACGTGACGGGAACACAAAATACAAAACATATTGATACTTACACACACTGCAAAGGATTCTGGACCTTAAAATACTGCGGGTAAGATTGACATTTAATTGCAGTGACGAATCCTACGTGATGCGCAAAGAAAGCCGCCTTGATATAATAATATCAAGGTGGTATACATTAATCATATCGTTGTTCTCTTTCCTATTTCCTATAATGACTGCCTTCAAAAGCGCAGTGTGTTCATCATCATCATCCTAGCATTAGGTATGGATCAGATTAACTGAAAAAACTCAAAAAACAATTTTTCCCACCCGGGAATCGAAACGACACTGGCTACGCTAGATATATAATATTAGTAGGATAATGATAGGAAATAAACGTTATATATCTTAACGGCTTTAAGAGCCTCGGTGGCTTAGTGGTACGCGCTTCGAATCCATTTCTGTAGTTCAGGTTCGAAACCTGCCATGTACAAATGAGTTTTTCTAATTTAGATTTTCTGAGTGATTTTATGGCGACGCAATTGCCACCTGTCACATCATGGGACCCAATATCGTTGGCTAATCGTGGGTGCATATATACATCTGCCTACCCATTCGAGGATTTATAAAATACATGTAACCTAAACACACCAAAGGTAGTACTAAAAATATTAATGGTGCGTTGGCAACACAAGGTCGACAACATTTTG
>DVZL01006731.1:0-11165 GCA_018236625.1 Lasaia peninsularis | reverse complement strand
TTACAACCAAACAAACAAACAAACAAACAAACAAACAAACAAACAAACTTTTCCTCTTTATAATATTAGTATAGATTTAGTTGGTTATATCCACCCTTTATGTATAAAAATATTAACAGATACTTAAGTGAAAAAAACTTAACTTTAATTTAAGTGAAAACACATTTCATGACGCTCCACTTTATCGCCTTTTTTTCATATGACAATTGCACGTAGGGTAACATTTTACTTTGTGTCTAACGGGGGTTAGATTTCATACCCGTAACACCTCTTGTAGTGTAAGTAAAGTTAGAACTTAAATTATATAAATAAAGTTGGTACAAGAAAATAGAAAACTATTCAAAGCTCATAGATGAGATTTATATTCATGACAAAATAATCTTCGAACCGTTATATACGGTGCTTCGAAGTCTTATAAGATTGTCTGTCGTTTTATTATTCGCTTGACAAGAATTGCTTTCAGAGTTTGTCATTTTATACGTGAAGGGAAGGTAAACAAATGATATACGGAACAAATACATGACCCCGAAAAGCATGGATTAAAAATCTTTAAATATCTAAATAGGTATTTGAAGGTTTTATTATTATTATATTATATACTTAATTAGGTACTTATTGGTTTCAATATATTAACCCGTTCATTGACTTTTTTATGCTCTTCATGGCCATGTATTCGTTCCGTGTATGTTACAATAATTAAAGCCATTAGCTGTACCTTCAATAGTTGTTACTAGCTGCCAGCTGTGCGCACGACTTCGTCCGCGTTTTTAATTAAATTATTTTATTTAATATATTTCTAAAATGTAAATCTAAAATGAAAGTAGCCTAAACTGTTCCTTATTAAATCAGCTGTCTGCCAGTGAAAGTCCTGTCAAAATGGATCCTACCATTCCAGAGATTAGTGAGTACAAATAGACAGACACACACTCCAATTTTATTTATTTTTATAGATGAGACGAGACAATATTACGGTCCCATGTTGTAACAGATGGCAAGCCAAAGTCAAAAAAGTCAAGCTTATAGATTTCTTCCAGCCAACCCCAGATAACATCCTAGTACGATTAGGATAGATCCGGAAAGGAGAAGGGTTCCGTATTGAATTTATTGAAGTAAAAGTACCTTCACCACCAGAATAAGTAGTAGTATATCCACGACACGTAACTAAGTATACTAGAACTACCACGATTAGCCAAGGTACTAGGGCCCATGATGTGATAGGTCGCAAGCCTATCGCTACTTTAAGTACATTACAATCCCGGGCAATGTAATGCTTACTCAAAATAATCTGAAAAACATTTAAGAAAAGTTGCCCGATGTGGTATTTGAACCCGGTACTCTACGTGGCCAATGGTCTTAACAGGCGACACCGTTTCACCACAGATACGATCTATTATCTGAAAAGAAAACTAATAGTCAAATTTCACATATATCTTCAATTTATTTTCTTATCTTGAAGTGAATATGTAATTAAATATTCTGAAAATATATTGTAAAACGACGATGAAACGCATTAATCGTAATCAACATTTGGACAGCGACATCTATTCGTCGGGTCGGTTCGATCGTTATATCGTTGGGATATCCATTAAATATTCACTTTATTTTATTTTATGGTATTTTTGTTACGGTGGTAACAGAAATATTTAATCTGTTAATATTTAAACTGTCTAGTTATTACAACCTGAAGACAACCTGAATACAACCTGATGACAGACAGACAGAGAGACCGATAGACAAACAGATGGACAGTGGAGTGTTAGTAACAGGATCCCACCCTTTGGGAACAAACCTCAAGAAATGTGTTCAATGTATAAGTCTTAAAACAATGAAGTATATACTAATATATCTCTTGTAACTGAAACACTGGAGTCCCCACCTGTTCCCATCGTTACTTTGCTGTATTTAACTACTATCAACTTGCAGTAATACGTTTTTAAGTAATTAAAACACTCTATTCAAAACTTCTTCGCAGCCGCTTTAAGCGCTCATTTGCATTTCAGGATTGAAAAACGGTAAAATTTACATTCACTGGAGATTGTTATTTTTAATGTTCGCTTTCTTATACGAACCAACGTTTTTAATTTATATTATACTACGTGTATCTTTCAACGCTTTACTGAGAAACATTATAGTTGCATAGAAGATAATAACTGGCCAAGTGAGAGCTTAACTTGTGCACAAAGTTTTCCATATGAGAAACTGTCTGGTGACGATCACACAACATAATATGAACCTTTTTTGACCTTTGGTGCGGAACCCTACAAACGATGATTTCAATATTTAAACTCATATTTTAAATGAGAAACATAGGTACTTGTTTTCTTTATTTTCAGTTGTTTCTCATTTTAAATATAAATTTATTAAAGATAAATTTTTGGTAGTTTCACCAAGCGCAAACGATGAATAAAATTATAGAATATTTAAACTCATCGGTATAACTTTTTAAGTTTTTGAAAGCGTACAAAAACCAATTCAATATCCTCATCTAAAGAAAATGCAAAACCTCTTTTTTAGGGTTCCGTAAAAAGGGTAAAAATGGAAACCTATTACTCCTCCTTTGTCCGTCTGTCTGTCTGTTTGTTACCAGACTGTATTTCATGAACCGTGATAACTAGAAACTTTAAATTTTCAGATGATGTATTTCCGTTGCTGCCATAACGCCAAAATGACTTCATAATATTTTGATAATGATATTGTCGTGTTTCGGTACAGAGAGGTGGGTAATACCTCGGCCATATGACAGCAACGCACCTACAACAATAAAAACAAAGTCCGGTGTCTATTTGTCACCGTAGTATCTTACCATCAGAAGATCCATGTGCTTAATTATTATTTTATCCCTTAAATAAACATTGTAAAGTTAGTTACATTTAATTAACAGTACGTCGTAAGTTCTTGATTTATTAAATTAAAAAAACGTCTTAAATTTTTTTTTGTCGATATACAAGTTATTTTACGATTTTTTGATAAATATAATCTATAAAAAATTCAAAATTTTGGCAAATCTATCTGACACACTCATAAGTGGTACCAATTTGACGAAAAAAGTGGTTTTCAAAGACTGTGTATATGCATTCAGCTAAGCATTCAACCATTCATGACAAATTGGTTATGACCAAGTATATCGAGTGACAAAGGGGGTTCACTGTCGCAAATACTTGGAAAATGTGTTCCGAACTTGCATTATCGCTTTGTCGTTGATATATTTGGTTCTGTTTCAAAACTGAATGATTTACCGCAGCAATGGATTTCAAATGCGTGATTCCTATCACTACATGTTTTGATTTCCTTTTAAACTCTGAAGGTTAAAGTATTTAAAACCTTAACCTGAGACACATTGGCTGAATAACATTAAACTGGGTGTGTGTGACAATAAGCTCATAATTTAGGATGATTAGACTGAACGAAAACGAGAAATTATAGTAGAAAAGAAAATATAAATGGCATCGGCCATTCATATATTTTATCCATCGGGCTAAAAGTCAATATGCCAAGTTACGAGCAAAAAATTGAACGTTCATAAATTTCTAAACTTAAAGGCCTTATTTTATAATTTATAATATAATAAAATAAAACGTTCAAGTTTTAAAACTACATTGCAAACGAGAAAAGCTCCACCACCCACATTTGCGCACTGTATGCAACTTTGACACGTCTATTTACTATACGTGAATCTCACCACCTCCTTGAGACGTGGGAAAGTTTAATTAAAACTAATAAGCGCGGCAACTTTATTATAGTTCTGAATACATTCGTGGCTTTCTGCTGTTGTGACCAATTTTTGTATCAACGCAGGACATTCCTACACATTTTGTTCCGTATGTTAATCCCAGTACGTTTAGTATTATATAAATCAACTTTTTACTTGCCAAGCAGCTCGTAAGAAATTAATTAATAAGAAATAAATTTATAAAATATTAAATTTATAAAATATAAATTAATTAATAAAATAATAAATAAGAAATTATAAATAAAAAAGTTTATGTTTCTATTAAAACTATTAAAGTACTATTTATTTAATGTTTAAAGTGACAATTTAAAAATGTGAAAGGACAATCCGTTGGTTCGATAGTGTGGAAAGAATGAGAGATTAAAGATTGACAAGACAGATATAAAATGCGTATGGATGTAGTTAACGGGAGAAACCAGAATGATACTCCACGACCAAATTGTTTGTCTATTAGTATCAGAAGGTACACTACAAGGGTATCCAAAACTGACGTAGGCGAGTATGTAGGAGTCGTGAGACTTGGCTCTTGATAATCACTATCTACGCCTTAATGGTCTCGGTGTGATATGTGTAAAATAATGGTAAAAACGAAACTGTCCTAACAAAAATACAAAATATGGTGAAACTTATTTCACCTTGCAAATTGAGTTGAGAATGCATAGAAGTTATTTCAATATGCTTTTATATGTGATTATATTTTAATTAAATTTTTAGAAAATGCTTTTATTCTAAAAAAGATCTCTCTGTTAGGCGAGAGTAATCTCATGTATTAAAGATAAGTCTGTTTATTGTTCTTGTTTATTAGTTTTCCTTATTATTTAGGTTGAAAATCTTGAGATCCATAGCTCTGGAAGCTGGTAATTATTTTCGTCACAAGCAGGAAAAAATAAATTCCGCTTTTGTGTGGAAATATAAAAAATATGGGCTTCCACAAATATCTTCTAAGTGCTATCCCTATGCCGTTTACATGTCTGATGGGGGCATGCCTAATCTAGGAGATTTGATGAGGGTGTCAGGTTTTACAGAGTGACTGCCATCTGACCTCTGCAACTCGAAAGGAAAACCAGACCCAATCCTAGATTATGACAAATTCGAAACTGGGAAAACGAAACCAAGTTTCCTCACGATGTTTTCCTTCACAATTTCTTGGAATAGCTTGTGCGGCTTACTAAAACACTAATCTTATTCACGTCGAAATAACGTTTGTCTTTCCGAGTTCTGTTATACATATAAAATATTTTATAAAACAACACTATTTTCGTGTCCCGGATAGATGGCGTAACCAGTAACTTGCTTAAATAAGTAAATGCGCTTTATATAGGTAAATTATATTGAATATTCCAATATCGTGTTAGATTTTATGTTTAAAGCACCTTTGCATAATATTTCGTTGACTTTTGTTCCATACAAAAATATTTGTTACCTGGAATGAATATTCTAGAAAGAATTATCCTATTCTATTCTAAGCTACTAGGGTAATGATCACCTACTACTATTAAACAGAGATATACGTAGTAGATAGATCTTGTTCTTAAAATTTAGGGGAAAAAAATTAGTAAAATATAATTTCAATACCTTAGCGATACCTACTGTGTATCCGTACATTCATATTAAACGAGCCGGAAAGAATAATCCGTTTTGGTTGCTTTTTCAAGTGAAACTTGAACAATAAAATGCAACGGAAGGACTTAACACAGGCATTGTAATGAAATCGAGTTCGATAAAACTGACAAGGTTATAGTAATAAATATAATGTATCGTAATGTATCTTTTTGATTAAATTTCGAATACACCAATGTTTTAAAAAGTGGTACATTTAGGGGATATAAATGCAAAAGACTTGCGCATTAATTAAAATATAGGTATTTTTAGAACAATAATTTGAATTTAATGTTTAAAATTGGGTTTTATTTGAGAGTTAAAAAAGCAACAGATTTTTATAATAGTTTAAATATGTATACCGCGGTATATCTTCTCGAATTAAACTTCAAATTAAATGTTAAAAAACAGGTACATTTAGGTGATATAAAAGAGCAACAGGTAGATTTATACATAAATTGAAATTATTTCCAATTTAACTTCAAATTTACTTCGAATAAAATATTTAAAAGACGAATAATCCTATCATTATCTTTAGAAGACATAAAAGCGCAACAGAGAGATTGTGCATTAATTTAAATATGGTATTAAAAGAACGGCAAACTACATTCGATTCGATACATATTCGAACCGATTTCAGAGGTTCATGATACATCTCCATTGAATAACGCAAGCCAAGCTGCAACTAAGAACACAATACGCTGACGTCAAAACAATGGAATTCTTACGCTGACAGTTCTTTGTTCCACGTCATAAAACGTTTACCCTTACGGTCTATCTGCATTCATGAAATAAATTGCAATTGAGAACTCTTTTAGAATAAAACGTACGATGTAGGTTTGTTTCCCGATTTTTTAGGGTTCCCTACCTGAATATGAATGTAATATTGAAATAACCACTTTTTACTCTATGCATATGTATGTTTAGAATGTACATATACCAAAATCATATTTTTTTAATTTTTGTCTGTCTGTCTGTGAGTCTGCCTCTTTGTATTCGCTAATCTCTGAAACGGCAGCATCGATTTTGACGGACTTTCACTAACAGACAGCTAATGTAATAAAGAACGGCTTAGACAGCTTTTTACTAGAACTACTTTTTATTAGAATTTTGTTTTAGAAATGAATAAAAAAAATAAAAACGCTGACACGAACACAGCTTCTAATTTAATAAATTAACTATATTAATGCATTTTTAATTACGAGTTGTTTGAGTATTATTAAAAGGTGAAAATGAAAGCAAACCACATAAATAAATAGCTAGGCCGAACATGTATGTATTGAAAATGAAATTAAAGCTTGTAATAATATGGTACTTGTAATAAAACAGCCACAGTCGTGGATAAAAACTTGTCATATATAAACGTCTCGGGCTTAAAAACCAACATAATTATGTCGGTATGTTCTAATTTTCAATGTATTTCCTTGACCGTATTACGCAGTTAATGTGGCCCATTGAGATATATTCCATAGAGGGAGCATATCGTTAAAAACTTTAAAAGTACTACTTTTATACGAACACAATTTACTCACTTATAATCGACCTGTAAAAACAGCAAAATATGTACGAATTCATATAAACAACTACAATTATTTTTTTAATACAATTAAGCTCGTAACGTTCATATCCCTAGTTACTAAAATTTTAGAATAATTTTATAATTTAGTAAATATACAGAAAATAAAGATATATAAAAAGAAATATATTCACGATCACATTTAAAACGTCTAGTTACTACTCTTACTCATAGAGCAAGGAATCGTACTAGACTAATATATAAGTAAATTCTATATTCAATATTCATATATTTTGATTGGCACATTTATGAGTGACATTTTACCAAACGTCGGTACATCTTATGGGCATCACCGTGTGTGGAATAATGGTGGAAGGTGGTACGGAGTGTAGTTAAGTGGGTACGTCGTCTACCTTCCTATTATAGAAATCTATGATGTAACCCTCATCATTCGATATCATTAAAAGTCAGTACGTGAAATTCAATCGTTGCTTAGAGATTGCTTTTTGCCTATGTAAAATGTTGAATGTGATTTTTAGAAGTTCTTAACCAAAGAATAAAAACGGAAATCTATTATTAAGACTCCGCTGTCCCCCAGTCTGTCTATTTGTCTGTCACCAAGCTGCATCTCATGAACCGTGATAGCTAGGAAGTTTTTCTGTTGCCGCTATTACAAAAATATTAAAAACAGAACAGAAGAGAATATTTAAATGTGGTTTTTTTAATAGACAGTGCAAATCAAGTGAAGGTTTACGTATATATAACAAACAAACATATATTGCGAATGTATTGCGCGAGCTTTACTTCACAAACATTGCGGAGTTTTTGCTACGATTTTAATTCCAGTATAAACGTCTCTATTAGCATAATCCATCTCTATATGTCTATTTCCGATTTATAATTCACAACATGAAGATATTAGTTTTTTTTAATTGTATCTCCTTTAAATGTATTTTTATTGAACTGTTTTTTTTTAATCGTCCAAATGACTCAAAAAGCAAAGCTAAAGATCTACAAACGGTGAACCCCAAAAATAGTTCAAGTAACTTGGGATTCATAATTATATTAATTCTATTACAGTTTTCTTCCGTTAATTAGGACCCCGTATCTTTGGCCGGGTGTAATATGTTAATAGAAATGCTCTGTCTCTAGTTTTAATACAATAATTGTATTCGTAAGCTAGCAGTTCATTACGAAATGAGGAAATGAAAGTGGCGTATCTTAATGCAATTACATCGAACGGTGCCTGAGGGATGCTTCTTCACGCACCAGTTGCAGACAGTAAATGAACATCGAATTACCGTATTAAACTAAGAAGGACGTGACGTCACGTTGCAAGAGCAATTAATACTAACTTGACCAATATATCTTAATTAACAAGCAGATGGTTATCCTGGTGGTACGAAGTACTTATCAATCAAAAAATAAATATTAGAGATACATATGCATACATAATTGAACGAATCA
The DNA here is from genome assembly GCA_018236625.1 of Lasaia peninsularis. NCBI lineage: Eukaryota > Metazoa > Arthropoda > Insecta > Lepidoptera > Riodinidae > Lasaia > Lasaia peninsularis. Next base: position 2,853 of record DVZL01006731.1, on the reverse strand, counting down.
TAATGTGTAAAAGTCGGACACCGATTCCACAAAATACAGAAGCAAAACAATAATTATTTTTAGTAGATTGTTAATAATTATTATCAATACCTATATAATACTTTTTCTAAACAAATGAATGAAATTGGAGTGCGTTAGGTGGTGGCCAATGATGTATACAATATATTAAGGCCGAGACAATGCAGAGACGCGATGAAAAAATGCACAGTGCCAACTATTTTGTCTGTCTGTTTGTCAGACTGTTTGTACCCGTTAATCTCAGAAATGGTTAGTCTGATTTTGACGGAACTTTCACTGATGGAAGGAACGGCTTAGGCTATTTTCATTTAAGAACTTTGCTTTAAAAATGTGTAAAATAAAAACAGCTAGCAGATACATATAAAATACATAAAAGAAAACCAGTAGGTAATAAGTAATTATAAATGTCACTACGCCCATATCTCTACACCACCAGCACCAACGATTAGCTGACAATTTAGGTCCCATGATGTTGCAAGGCACAATATCAATTATATAATAGGTATTCACAAATCCCGTATTTCTTAACGACGTTTTCCTGCACCATAAGAACACTCAGACAATGTACCTAGGTACTAACTAAAAAACCTTCACGCCTATTATCCTCGAAGGGGTGATCAGAGGTGTACTAGTATATTTATGACTCGTAATCGTAAGTCCAGTAGATATGCTAGGGCATCCACGATTAACCAAGGTACTAGGGCCCAGGTTGTGATAGTTGGTAAGCCTATCGCTATTTCGGGCACATTATAAACCCGAGAAATCTAATGCTTACTCAGAATAATCTGAAAAGCATTTAAGAAAAGTTGCCCGACTTGAAAATTGAACCCGGAACCCGACACGGCTAACGGCCTTAACAGGCGACAGCCGTACCATTACATCACAGAGGCGATTACCTACTTAAGTAAGAAATTTATTGGTTCAAGAAGGGGTTCTAACCTGGACTACCACAATGGAGGTCCGAAACGCGTACCAGTAAGTAATAATTATTATGAGAAATCGATGATACAGTATCCAACAGCGAAGAAATTATTTTCGTTGTCAAAAACAGCGTAATTTCCCCAACAATTCGTATCTCGTGTCACATCTGATGAGACGGAAAATTAAATTCAAATGTTACCTGCTTTCTCCGCTCTCTGTAATGGATATTTTTAAGATACTAGCCGAACCGACGAACTTCGTGTGGCCTGAAACCGATAGCCAATCACAGTATAATATAATGTGAGAAATATTAAACAGTCGTTCTTAGAGTTCTGTACCCAAAGGGTAAAAACGGACTGAAAGTTCACTATCTATTTGTCTATCTGTCGATATGTAGGTCACAAGACTGTATCTCATGAACTTTGATCGTTAGACAGCTGAACCCTTTACATAGAATATATTTCTGTTGCCACCATAGGAAACCCCGATATCATTTGATAAAATACGGAACAAGGCCATGACAAAGAAGAAGAAGAAAATAAATTTATTGCTAATTTGTTTCTCGATCAATAGATGTCACTGTGCATATTTAGATCGCGGTACGTGGACTTGGATTGAGTTTTTATAATCAAGTTTTATTCATATAAATAGCATAAAAAAATCACGCGAACAAAAAGGTACATATATACTAATTATTATTATAATCTATTAAAATTTATTAAACGTGTTATTTGCTGTTTTTAATAGATAACAGGTATGGTACGGAATCGTCCGTATGTGTGTCCAACTCGCACTTTGCTGGTTTGTGTATATTTAAAATATGTGGGTGATTTTAGTGTCGTTATTAATCTTAAGCTATTTTAGGGTTCCTTTTAATTACACGAAATAAACAAATATTTAAGAGGCCGTAAACCTGTTAAATTTTAAAAGTCACGACCCTTTAAGAATTTAATGCCTCCAGGAAATCAAGGAATATTTGCCGGTCTTAATTAAAAAGTGACGTGGGGCGAGACATTTATTTGACGTCGGACCTTTTCGTCTTTGTATCCGTACTGTTATTACATTGTGAATTCAAATTAAAATATATTTAAATTGAATACACAACGACCTCTACGTTATATAGCTTCCAATAAGATAAAATTTCGTCTTCCTAATTATCGAGACACTTTTATGATTTCAATATATTAATTAGGTATTTACCTATGAAACTTGAGATTTGTATAAAAATTTCAAAATATCTTTTTTTAATATTTTTTTTCATTTTATCTTATCAAAGTATTTTACCATCAAAGACTAGTGTAATTTTTGTACTAAGTATTTAATTTTTGCCCACCTAAAAAAATTAAAAAAAATTGAAAAACCCAAAAATATGTTGAGAACTAAATGCGGTATGTGTGGTAGGCGATGGAGAGCTTCCAGCTGTAACAGTTATTCAAGCTTGGCGTTAATGCTTGCAATTCCTAATAACAGACATCTACCATCACTTTTGTACAATATGCAAAGAAGATGAAAGTATGAGTCAAGTTTTAGTTCACCAGACAGCTACCATCATCTCGTAGATTTTTTTAGTGTCCGATTTAGCTAAACTCCGGTTATTAGTCCAAGTTCAAATCTCGCCCTTATACCAACGAGTTTTGCCAACTTAAATACATTTTCTGAGTGCTCTTACGATGAAGGAAGACATCATTAGGTAACCTGGGATTTGTGTCCAATATGACCACCTGTCACATCGTGGGACCTAATGTCGTATACGTATATATCTCTGCCAACCCATCGAGGATATATTCGTGCTAATATTTATTTATTTATTTAAAAACTTATGCACAAAAAAATTTATAAAGGTGGACTTAATGCTACATGGCATTCTGTACCAGTCAACCTAACATAATTCGAAATATACATGAAGGGGTGCAC
>DVZL01006730.1:0-11165 GCA_018236625.1 Lasaia peninsularis | reverse complement strand
TCTGGCGCACATTTTTTCAACACCACTGCTGGAATGCCATCGGGACCGCTAGCTTTATTCACATCAAGACTACGAAGAACTTTAAGTACCTCCTTTTGGGAAATGCGGATCTTTTTCATGTTGTAACCACAAGGAGGTAGTGATATAAAAAAAAGGAGTGTTATAAAAAAAATGTAAATTATAAAAATATGCTCATATTCATATATATTTTTTTTGTAATAAGGAAGCGAACAAGCAAACGGCTCTCCTGATGGTAAGAGACGACCGTGGCCGATAGACACCATAGTTGTTGTATGTACGTCGCTGTCCTGGCCGGCCGTCTACCCTACCCTCTGGACCTGAACACGACATTGTCATTATGGCAGTAGTAATAGGTAAGGCGGTGGATTGCTACCCGGACCAGTTGTTTCACAGCACTCTACCACCAGTGGTCTTGTTGACAACGACCTTGAAAATCTATGCTCGCCTCTTACGAGCTGCCTGGTAGATGGTATTCTCTTTCTTTTTACATAGCGGACCCGGACGTCGGTCGGCCGCAGGTCGGTTTTAGCGAATTGGTATATAGTAGACTAGTTGCATCCGCGACTTTGACCACGATTCTTGCGACGTCTGTTGGCAACAGTTTTTCTGTGACTCAGTGTTAGTTCTTAGTCGAGAAAAAAAACAGCTTACACTCTACGGGCCATAAAATAACAAAGTGTCAAATCACATGTTTGTTTAACACAAGTATAACATACAATTACATTTGATCTCTTTTTATTTTGTTTTCTTATCCAATAACGGTTCTTTTTATCTTTACAGAGCTTCCCTGCTAAATTGATTTTAGTTTAAGATTACTTATACGTCCCCGTAAATTGCGGATTTCAAATTGTGATGGTCATTTATAGTGAGTTTTTTTGTTTCATACATAAGTTATATAACAAAATAAGTTTTGTAGTTCAAATTACACCCAAAAAATATCATGTAATTTTTTTCAAGCCGCATGCGACTTGAAAAAATTACATAACCTTTAAACTATACCTACCTATCTTATTATACAAAACAATAATAAATAAAATTCGAAGCCGTCATCATGAGTCATAGCCAAACTTTGGTTTTCTTCCCTCTCCTACGAATTTCCCTTAAGTAAGGATAAAAAGTAGCTTATAATCTGCCTCAAAACAAGGCTACCTGGAAGCGAAATTCCGTCACCATAGGTTCAGTAGCGTCAACTTAAATCGCAGCAGCTCACAGCAGCGCAAAAATGCGAAAAATGTGTTCTGATGCAGTTGTTTAGTCGCATGGACCTATTTTTTTTTAAATATCTTCCATGTACAGAATTAATCCTACAGTTTTATTATATGTATATAACTACTTTACATTTTTAATAACTATTGTAAAAAAAATATGTTTAGTATTTTAATAAATTTCTGTACTTCTCATTGTAGGCACTAAGTGAAATTGACATATTTATATCTTATATTTTTCCACTTTTATTGATTATTATTATTATTTATATTATAATAAAAGTAATTTTTATAAACTTTACCTCTTTGAAATAAGCATGAAATGAATAAATTATTCATAATTTATATAAATAAATTTTATTTAATATTTTTTTTATTTTACTTTGTATGTTTTGCATTTTAAAGCATTCACTATATATTAATAAACTGCAAACATTCTTCTATTAAGTTAAAAAAAATAATGTCACAAATATTTATCTCAGACTACACAACTGGCTCTTGTGACAAATAATATGTATTATTATAATATCTACCGCATTGAAACGATATTTGTTGAGAAGATAACGTTAGAAAAATTCATCAAGTTTTTCTTCTAAGCAAAGACATTATTACAATTAAGTACCTAACTGAAATATTTTATTGTGTTCCATTTTAGAGAAAAAAATTGATAGCAAATATTTTTTAAGACTAGTTTCTAATACCCTATCTACACATACTAGGTTTACTACCCATCGTTTAATTCACAAGTATTTAAGATACTTCCAATTTTTTACTTGCTAATTGTTAAATTGTAGGTTATATTATTCCTTAAATTTGAATTAAAGCGACTTAAAGCGTCTTGTTTTTTACTGTATTTAAATAATCCACCTAATCGGCTTACCATGATTAATTCATATCATATATCCTAAAGTCAATTCTAGTATACTAATACGTTAGCAGTGAATAAACAAAAGCACTCCCCCAAATTGTCCAATATCCTGCGAGTCATGCCTCCGAGTGTACCCTAACAAGTACTCCATCACAGATATTGGCGCCCTACCTATTCCCATCACATAAGTGGTGAAACACTGTTGCTGTGGATGTGGTATCAATTTTGGAAATTTTTTTTATTCATTAGTTATTTGCTTGGTGCAATTTTAGCGCTAATCAAGTTTTATAAGTATTATTCTATATATTAGGGCCTTATCTAAGGGTTTTGACAAGTAGTCAGTTTTCACAGAGCGACTGCTATCTGACCTCTGCAACACAGGCAAAGAAAACCAGGCTCAATTTCAGATTAGGTAGGATTAAGGTTAATCTAATCAATAAATATGAAAATTAATTTTCTTTATTATTTATTGAAAGTATAAGTTGATTCATGAAAATACTTGCAAGCAGCAAGCTAACAAACAGACGGATTTTCTAACTTCGATTTTCTAAATTATATCCTACACAGGATTTGATGTTAAGAACACTATTGCCTTTGTTAGGCATGATGTTATATAACACTTAAAAAATAGCAGCGTGCCAACTAAACTGGAACATGACAGTGTGAGTCGCCGCCCTTATTGTCACATGGGGCAGTTCTATAATTAGATTTTAATTTTAATTTTGAACTGACTTGTGAACATACTCGTTAAGACGATGCCGCTACGCGCGTAGCATGAAGCAATGTAACGTATCGGGTCTACGTAAAAGCCTACGCAGTAACGTAGCGGCCATGGGCCTCGGGGAACGGCTGCCTCATATAGAAGCACTCGTATTTGAGATGTATACCTACCAAATTACATTTTCATATTAGGGGCAACAATAAAATTTAATTGTCCCATTTTATATGGCCTTAGAAAATAAACAAGCAGACGAATTTCCTGACGGCAAGTAATACATGTCGTCTACCAACATCATAGGCGATAACTGTGCGTAAGGATCATAGACCAATCTCCCAAGACACTAGAAAAAACATAAATAGACGAGGCTGTGATATTAACAAAGGTGAAAAGGTGTAAAATACCGATTAAAAATATAAGTAACGTCTCAAACAATAATATCTGTAAGGAAACATCTTCAACATTACTTTTGGAATCTAATACCTTTAAACGAGCAATTCTTGCATATGTATATCAGCAAATTCGAAAACGGCTCGAACGATTTTCTTGAAATTTTGTTTAAATCGATTTAGCTAGGTTTTATTTTCAGCTTTCTTTTATTAATCGTGATTTCATGGAATAAAAAATCTTTATCACTACAATACTAAGCTAAATTTCGCCAACTTTTGTTAAGTTAGTATAATAGCTCAGTTGAGAAATCGGGCGCTTAAATACGCAGAATCAAAGGTTCAAAACCCAGTCCGGTCGATTCTTTTTTTCTTTCTTTTGAGTTCCTTCTTTTTATGAGAAAACTATTCCAGGAGGCCCACAGAAACAAAAAAAAACAAAATAAATTATGTCAAATACAATTTAAAAAAAAATTGATGTACTAACCAAACACCGAGCTTTGCTCGGTCATTCAGGGACTATCACTTAAAAGACAAAGAATATAATCTACCTGAGTATTATATATTATCTCCTTTTATCTCAATGAAATAATTTTTTATCTTTTTCATTTTAATAAAATATGTATATTGTAATATTATTGTTATTAATTTATACATATACTGTAAATATAGCTTTATTAAAATAAAAAGATTATAATCGATATAAATATTATTGAAGCAATAAATTAATATAAAAGTAAATGTGTGAAGTTATCAATTAAATTCGAAATGGGACCACTACTTGTTCGATTATAGTAGGAAAACTTACTTAATGAAGAGGTCAATAGTCAAGAATTACGCTAAAAATGCTACCACACGAGAAACAAATCATATGAAAATTATAATAAGCCCAAAAACAAATAACATGCTTCACGACAAACACAGCTCATGCAGCTTAAAAAGATACTGTGGCAATGAGGTACCTGAAAACTTACTTGCATAGCCTTTATTACAATACCATAAGAAATATTTTCAAACACTTTATAATCGTTCTATATATTTGCATTTCAAAATAGTTGCGTTCATTTGGACCTCACAAAAATGTCCATGCTTTTCATGTAGCATTTATTGCGTTTAAAATAGAAGCGGATTTTGAAAGTTTTGGCTTCTGACAGTGGTTTGATTGTGAAGTCAAAGCAGGCTTTGTTGGGCGGTCAGCAATAAGAGGAAACGGCGCCATCTGCCGGCCGCTTTTGCTTCCGGCCAGCGAGTTCCGGCCAGGCTGTGAAATTTTGAATAGGATTATAACACAGCTTATTATTCTGTTCATAGAACCTTTTTGCTTGAGTTGGAGGGAGACATTTGCGGTGTTGTGGCTGGTTGTTGACAGCTTCATTTAAAATTATAGTTGCGGGTATTGTGAAAAAGTTTTTATTACAAACGTTTATGCGATTATAATTACTAATTTAGAAATATTTCATTGAAACAAGTATATATTTGGCAATTAACCAATATCACTTATTTTTTTTCTGAGGTTGTTTTTAATAAGTATGTCGCTTAAGGTTACGGTGATCAGTGAAATCATTTGTAATAATTGTTATTATCTCATTTGTGTTAAAAAAATCTTATCCATAATAAAATGCGAGTTATTTTTATTTCAAACATTTTTACAGCCTCAGAAATAAGTTTTACGTAACAAAACAATAATAATGTTATTGTTTTGTTATGTAAAACTTTGAATGTAAAGGTAGTTGTGGAAATTACATCCTTACTATAATATTATAAATGCGAAAGTAACTCTGTCTGTCAGTTTGTCTGTCTGTTAAGATTTCACGCCTAAACCACCGAACCGATTCTTATGAAATTTGGTATGAAGATACAACTAAACATGGGAAAGGTCATAGGATACTTTTTAACCGACTACATAAAAAATAAATAAAATAATAAAATAAATATTTCACAAATTGATTTAACCCCTAAGTAAGCAAATTATAATATGCTTGTTAAATTAAATAGATACCAGAATAAATTTAATATAAAAAAGGGTATGTTTTTAAAGTTACTGTGGTATTAAAATAACTCACGCGGGTGGACCCGCGGGCGGAAAGTTAGTATCTAATAAAGTCTCTATTTCCGATCCTATCTAACTTTCATAAGCCTCGCTTGTTATGACTTTGTCAACTCGATAAAACGTGCAGAAAGAGATGTTGACCAGTTGACGTGGCACCACCAGGTATTGGGGACAGGTCTTTGTTTAACTTCATGTTTAAAATAATGGAAAATGATCTCCTTATTTTTATATAGCGTCTGACATAATATTTCTGCCAAAGTTATGGTGTTATTGGGACACAGGAGACTAAAATTCTTTACCATCAAGCTGAGTCATGGTCTAAAGTATTAAGATATAACCAACCTACAATATAATAATCATTTATAAGTTCTAAAGAGTTTCGATTATTTTACTATTATCATTGCATGTTTCTGCAATTGATAAAAAAATATGGTACTTTTTAAGTAAATAAAAGAAAAGTTAAAACAATAATGTAATTTAATAATTACTTTCGTCTTAGATACTAGTGAATATAGAGGTAGCCAGGAAGTAAGCAGTAAGCAGTAAGAATCTTGACATTTAGCACTTGATACTTATGCTCATCTGGGACCTAGGGTGTAGGTATAATAAGGGATCTTGATTAGACGAGAGAGGAAGCAAACCCATGAAAGTTTACGCTTTTATATATACCATAAAAATATAAACAGTGACAAATCACTGAGACAATAGCTATCGAAATATCGTAAAAGTTCACGCAACGTGTGGCTACTGTTGTGATGATGCCCCAGCCGTCCGCGTCGATCAGGTGTAAGGTCAAAATACTCATAAACAAGTGTGATATTGTTGTTTTCAATAAAAACATTATTTCTGGCGTATTTAAAAAAAATAACCATACTTATGTATTTACAATTTTAATTGAATAAATAACTATTTGTTATTTGCCGGCGCGGGCGATTATTGTGAATCATTTAATTTAGGTATAGGAAAGTTTTGTCAAAAATTAAGGTCATATTTTTTTTCGATATTTGGGCTCAGAATCGAACTCTGAATGCTCTCCTTCAACGGGTCCCTCGTTTCAAAAAACACGCTGTATATGTATATTGTATATATATTCATATAGTTTTCATTAATAATATTCGAGATTGCAAGCGTCTCTCCCGTGTGCGTGTGTCAAGTGTCTATCAGGATCTTCCACAGCACTCGATAAAGGTTATTAATATAAACATACCATTAGCACTAGGTTGTGCTCAGTCAAAATGTTTAAATTTAATTTGATAAAAAATCATCCTTATTTTGGTAGGTTGATGGAAGCGTAGCTATACATAGTTCTGTAGCCTCGTCGGACAGCAATACCTCGTAGCTGTGAGCACAGCACATCCACAATGGCGACCCTCGCCGCAGGCACTCGATATGAATTCTATATTTGCTCAGGGATATTCTAACTTTTATTTGCATCTGTACGCTGGCAATAAACTGTCTCACCGGAGCCTTTACACACATCGCCGTTGCGTAGCAAATATTAAAAGGATGAATGGTTTTCTTGTTTACTATTCCCAGGACATGAATATTTTTTCCTCGTCGTTATAAATTATTATTTTCTTTAGTTTAAATCTTACGAAAGTGCTTCAAATAATAAAAAATAAAACCGTTTTGTGATATAATAATTGGAATTGTTGCCTTGGAATTACAAAAGTTATTTTAAAATTCATTGGCACTAATCGGTTTACAGAATACACTGTAGTAGATAATTATGATTATGTAGTAGATGATGATTAGTAATGATGATAGCTTAGCTTTTTAAATTAGATTTTAAATCTATCACATATGTTTGTAATTTTATATCAATATTTGAATTTGTTACTTTTTCCGTGAATGATGAAGAAACAGACAACACGAGAATAAAAAAATTAGATCGAAGTGTACCAATAAATAGCTCTTGACATATGTTAAAGTAGTTTCGATGTAGATAAGTCCATATGAATCATACAAGTATCGCTCCGGAAATCAAATTCCTTTTTTTAATGAAAAATATATTTGTAAAAGGTTATTTTAAAAAAATACCTTATGCTAAACTAGCTATATGTCTTAGCTTCGCTCTAGTAAGTAAAATACACTGCGAAGGAACTGCGTTTGACGCCATCTAGCATCTAAATGTATTTATATATATTATTTCATGAAAAAGACGGATTTTCTGACGGATGATAATTATCTATACCAATTTTTGTAGCAAAAGACTATTTGAAAAAAATATATCAATATTGTTAGAGCCGTTTTAAAGAAACTAATTATTAACAAACATAAAATGAATATATAATACTACAAATGTTCTTTTAAAGTGTACGGTGAACTACCACACAATATTACAAACCTCTTGAATCTTTAAAGTTTAAATATTCCGAATACTCGGCAAGCTCGTCCAATTTTATATTCACAAAAGCTTTCGTATCGCTGTAAAAAGTTTCCCGACGAATAAATAAAGTACGTGATGGCAAATAATACTTTACAGCTAACTCCTTGCACAACTAACAACCAACAAAGGCTGGAGACTTGACTCGGTTTAAATACATTTTTTGTTTGAATTAGGTACTTATTCTAAAATCTTTTATAGTTTGCAAATGAAATTGAACCTTATTCAAACGGATTTAGTCTCACAATAAGTATTCCACCGCCTTTTTATACTTTCTTGAGTTTTTATAGTTCAGTTGTAATTTTTAAGAACCGCACTGAGGTGAGGTTTATAACGATCCATGAATCTTAAAGAATTTCAAGATTATGTTCTCCTAAATCTGATATTTTAGTTTAAGTATATAAATTTAATTAAAATCCTTATTACTATTCTGAAATAAATTTAGTATACTACTATGTACTACAATACATTTTAATATAGTTGAGGTGCAATTTCTTTACTTACATTTATCTACCTAATTGACTCAATTGCAAACATGATTGACTGATGAATCAATGTACAAACTTACCTTCCAGGCAACCCTTAGGGCTTGAAACTTAAAATTTCGCACACGTATTTCTCTTATAATGTAGCCATCCACTAAAGCAGGATTTCTTAAGATTGAATCCCCAAGTGGGTAAATAAGCGGGCGAAGCCCTGGGTAACATCTAGTCTATGATCAGAACTCGTTTATCTATTTCGACTACAAGTGATATAAAATTTAATATTCATTTTTTTCATGCCTAAATACAATACGGCTGAATAGAAGTTTCGTAAATACCCATACATTCATTTATGAAAAAAACCTTTTAAAGAAATAAAAACCATTTTCTAGTACTTCAAAAACATTGGTTGATTATAGTAGTGAAATTTATAGGCCACAGTTGTCTCTTATCATCTGGTGTGTGGTTATTTCGCTATTTTCTCCCATGAAAAACGTATATTTAATACATATTTACAAATTTATAAAAGTATCATTTATTTCTTGAAATCTGAGATTTTTTACTTTTTCCGTGGTTTGAGGTTACATTATTTAAATTGAATTATGTTATTTTCTACCGGCTACCCTACCCTCTAACCGGAACAATTCAATGTCTCTTTGGCTGCAGGAATAGGTATGGTGGTGCATCTCTACCGCCGCTAGTCACTGGTCATGTTGGAAGTGATTCAGTTTTTTTTTATGATATTGGAAGGCAAAAAGCAGACGGATTTCTTGATGGTAAGAACATCGCCTATAGATACCAAAGGTGACAATTGTGCGTTGCCAACCTGAGGCCGGCATGATAAGCCTCTTGCGAGAGTAAGTTCACCGGCTACTCTACCCTCCAAACCAGACAATGGCGAGCACTGACGCTATTGTGGCAGGAATAAGTAAGGCGGTGTTATAAAAATATTTATTTGTATCACCTATTGATAAACGTATTTAATATCAATTAGCTTTGTAAGATACAAAGCCCCGCTCCTCTCACCTTGAGGCTCTGATCACCAACGTTGCAGTGATCCTTTTCCCGGTAAATTAGTTAACTTATTTTAAAATTTGTAAAATGTAAGTTTACTTTTTTCTTGTATAATTATTATAAACTAATTATCTGATAACAAACGATTTCCATGTATATGAAGTACAAGAAAAAAAAATACAAAGATAAACTACTTATAATATACAAAATAAAATTTTAAGGAATATGGACAAACAATATTTCATGTTTCCCAAATGAGAAGTTCACTGGTTTAAATGGGTATATCCTATAAGTTATTTATTGTTCAGTATTAAATAACATAGACAAATGTCTCTCGACATAACGGTGACGACGTATAGCTAGACGACGTATAGCCAGACGGTAGAGGCGACAAGTCTAATAGCACTCTTTGTAAGAGATATTGGCGTCGGCAGCAAACACGGGAGTATTGACTGACCGGCCATTACACACCAGCCCGGGGCACATCCGATTTCCTGGATTTTTGCTTCCAATACCTTACTGAAAATAATACCATCGATTATGAAACGTAATATTGTAAAAATATACAAGTATAAAGTAACTCTGTGAAAAATGTAGCGATAAAATATATCTTCAACTTTACATATTAATCCACTTAAATATCGAATTTAAATAATTAAAATCGATTTAGTAGTTTCGAAGTTTATCTCGAATGTATCTATATGATGACACGAGTTATTATAGTACATAGATAATGATAAATTTTCACCAAAAGCGATCTATTATGCTCTACTTTTTAGTGACTTTTTTAATTACGAGTAGTGACTCTACTCCAACTCAAATGTATGTTATTCGCCTCTGTGGTGTAACGGTACACGTGTCGCCTGTTAAGACCGTTTGCCACGTAGGGTTTAATAAGTTTATATAAATTGTTGTGATATAAATATTTGTTAACGATATTAATATGTAAGTACTTAGGATTGTACATATAAAAATAAATTTAATAACCCATGAAACGTATATTACTAGACTCGGTGATCTAGTGGTACGCGCTTCATACTTCAGGTCCAGGTTCGAACCCCGCCGAATACCAATGAGTTTTTCTAACTTAAGTGCATTTTCTGGATTCGAACCTGAGTCAATGAACGGCACAGTCAAGCATTGTCACTAAATCTTTCATCTATAAGACAACTACTGAAAATGTATTAACAACGTTTTAGATTCAACTATTATTTCACCGCAAGCGCGTTTGTTAAATTTTAAAGTAATTAAGCGTCGGTCAGCTTTTTGTTAATTAATCTGATCATTACGACGAAGGGCCCTCAGCTCGAATAAACATGAAAATGATAACTACCGGGTGTAGCGCTGAAACTGTTGCGAGTATGCAGGAACATTTTGATATTTATACGCCCTTGGGATGATTACATGCAAACTAATTATCTAATGCACATAAACATATATTGCTTGTAACCATAGATGTTAATTTTCTTTTGCCTCTCTAAGGCTCTAAAAACTTCTTGTGTTTGTAAATTTACTACTTTCCGGAACACGATAACAGTGAGCATCGACTTTTTGTAATTATTTATTTTCGTACATTTGACGACTTATTCTGTAAAATATTTCTTTACCTACAGCATATTTTTCTTAAAACTGAAAAATATTTTAATTTAATCTTATTATGAATATTATATGACTAGATGAAATGCTCTGCAGCAGCAGCTGACACGGATTCATACTATGCTCCTTATATGTACCGTATGTACAACGATATTACAACAGAGCTCGTCATTATGGTCATTATCTTGCGCCGAGCTATTTAAGAGAACCGTTAGAATTGCACATTTGACTTGTAATTAAGGTCATAAGATGGTGAATATAATATATAGTCGTCACTATTATCATCAAGAAAGCCATCTGTATTTTTCCCCGTATTGGTCCGGGTCTTCTGTGTAGAATAGACCAACTGCCTTCCTACCAGACAGCTCGTAAGAGGCGAGCAAAGGTTAACTGTGTTACTATCAACATGACCACTGGTGGTAGAGTGCTGTGCAGCAAC